>VMDO01021211.1:0-26476 GCA_007922755.1 Pedetes capensis
GTATACTTTCACCCTATCTCTTCAATTTATATGCTGAGCAAATAATCCGAGAAGCTGGACTTTATGAGGAAGAACGCGGCATCAAGATTGGAGGAAGACTCATTAACAACCTGCGTTATGCAGATGACACCACTTTGCTTGCTGAAAATGAAGAGGATTTAAAACATTTACTGATGAAGATCAAAGATCATAGCCTTCAGTATGGGTTATGACTAAACATCAACAAAACAAAAATCCTTACGACTGGGCCAGCACGCAACTTCACATTAAATGGAGAAAAGATTGAGGTTGTCCAAGATTTTACTTTGCTTGGCTCTATAATCAACACCCGTGGAAGCAGCAGTCAAGAAATCCAAAGACACCTTGCTCTAGGAAAAGCTGTGGCAAAAGATCTCTTTAGAGTATTGAAAAGCAAAGATGTCACATTGAAGACGAAGGTGCGTCTGACTCATGCCATGGTATTTTCAGTCGCATCATATGGTTGTGAAAGCTGGACATTGAACAAGTGAGACAGAAAAAGAATTGATGCTTTTGAATTGTGGTGCTGGAGACGTCTATTGAATATACCATGGACTGCCAAAAGAACCAACAGATCTGTCCTAGAAAAAGTACAACCAGAGTGCTCCTTGGAAGCAAAAATGGCCAAACTGTGTCTTACATATTTCGGACATGTAGTCAGGAGAGAACAATCCCTGGAGAATGACATCATGTTTGGGAGAGTGGCAGGTCAACGCAAAAGAGGAAAACCCTCCACCAGATGGATTGACACAGTGTCTGCAACAATGGGCTTAAACATAAATAAGATGGTTTGCCTGGCACAGAATCGGCAAGTGTTTCGTTCTGCTGTACATAGGGTCGCTATGAGTCGGACTCGACTCGACGGCACCTAACAACAACAAAACAATGAAGGCTATGGGTCAGACCTGACTCAATGGTACCTAACAACAACAGCAACATATACCTATTAAAGTATGCATATGTTTTACTAGAAAACGATTATTATAGTATTCTTATGAGACAGCATTAACCTCTCAAACCTGTTTAACTCTCATGTTCTTAGCAGGTCCTTAGAAGCAGTAGTGAATTTGTAGGAACCAGGACTGAGAATATTAATGCTGATGATTTATGTCAACTGGGATTTTCTTCTTGAATAATACTTCATAAAAAGTAAAATATTATATAATATATAGAGAGACATACATGGGAAGATGGATAGAGGTTTCAAAATGTTCTCATCTAATGTATCAGACTCTTGTTTTGAACCATGTTAGGCTTTTAATGTTTTTATTTTTGTCCTATTTGTCTCTAGGCAAGGGGCAGCTTTTTCAGCATCAACTATATTGCAGAGACTGAGTAGGTGGGACTCTGGTCAGTTTCAGGCAAATGCAAATGTGTACACTTAGCATGTTTGGCTTTCTGTCACTTCAGGGTAATATTTGAACCAGGATGTGTGGTATATGTAGAGAAACATATAGAATCACATGATTCTTGTCCCAGTAACATTGCGCATATTATAAATACTAACAGAATTAGTAGTGTGGTGGTTAATCTTGATTGTCAACTTGATTGAGTTGAGAAACACCTAGAAGATTAGTAAAGAACACCTCTGAGTGTGTCTATGTGGACGTTACCAGAGATGGTTGACATGTGGGACAGCAACTGAGGGAGCAAGACCTGCACTGAATGTGGGTGGCACCATCCAATAGGTTGAGGGCTCAGATGGAACAAAACTGGAGGGAGGAAGCCAGCTAGCACATGAAAGGTCAATTCTTCCTGAAAGCATGCCTCTATTGCTGTTGCTGACATTGCCTGTGGACTTCAGACTCCAACTTCTTTAGCCTTTTAACTTGCACTCACACCCGCTACTCTCCAGGGAGCTTTGAGGCCTTCAGCCTCCAACCTGGGCTGCATCTTTGGGCCCTCTTGTTCGGAGGCTTCCAGCTTCTCGACTGAGCAACTACTGGTTTCTCTGGCTCTCCAGTTTGTGGACAGTCATTGTTGGACCACCCAAATTCTGATTGTGTAAGCCACTCTTATAAATCCTCTTTGATAATTATTTGTGTATTCTAATGGTTCTGTTCTTCTAGAGAATACCAGTATAAATAGTAACAGGGAATGATGAAGCCAATCTTAGTAGATATTTCTTAAAATTATGGCCATGACAATTTTGAGATGTATTTCAGTAGTTTATTGATAAAATGTAAAGCAAAATAGAAATATTCTTAACATTTTATTTTATTTTTTACTTTTTTGGTTTACTTGAGCCCAGGTCACACTGGAATATACCATATAGACCAGACTGGCCTCAAACTCACATTAGTCCTCCTGCCTCAACCTCTTGAGTGCTGAGATTATAAGCGTATGCCACTGTGCTAGGATTGAAATAGTCTTAAATTTTATTATTTACTATTTTTTATGGTGCTTGGGACTGAATTCAGGCCCTTCCACATGCTAAGAAAATACTCTGTCATTAAGCTGTATATCCAGCTCCCTTTTTTATTTTTTATTTTGAGACTGCTTCACTAAATTGTACAGGCTGCCTCTAGCCTAGAACTCATGGTCCTCCTGCCTCTGTCTCCCAAGTCACTGGAATTATAGGCAAGTGTCACAGCAATGGCAGGATTTTAAAAGTAAAAACTATTCAATTTAGCTTTTTTATAGTTACTTTATGTAACACACATATGTGTGTAAACATACGTATACATATAAATATATCAATGAAAATTTAAGATCATTTAAAACTTCTACTTCAAAGCTAAAATACTCTGTGGCTTTGGAAGTTTGGAATTTGTTGTTGCCATTATCATTTTTAAAGATTAGCTTTTTATCTCAGTGTTATAGTTTGGATCTTAAATGTCCCCTAAAGGCCCATGGGATGATACTGGGATAAAGTAAAACTTTTAGAAGGAGAAGCTTAATAGGAAGGTTCTAGGTGACTGAGGTTGTGCCCTTGAAGAAGACTGTGGGACTCTGGTCCCCTCTTTCCTCTTTTTTGCCACCTTGTCACACAATTTGGTATGCTGCACACTTGCCGCCATGATGTATGGCCTCACCACAGTCTAAAATGGGGCAAATTAGCCATGGACTACAGTCTCCAAAACTGTAAGCAAAAAATAAACCTTTTCTCTTAGTAGATTGATTACCTTATATGTTTTTTATAGTGATAGAAACCTGACCAGTACAGATGTCTTAATATATTTCCAGATTTAGGGAATTAATTATATGTCATGCATTAAAGATGAAGAAACTCCAGAAATCCAGAAGATATTATTATTTTTAAAATTGCTTTTAGATAGACAGGGAGTACAAAAGGTTAAATATCCTTAGTTAATCTGAGTAAAACCAATTGGAAAGGATTTTTTTTTT
Organism: Pedetes capensis; assembly: GCA_007922755.1. Taxonomy (NCBI): domain Eukaryota; kingdom Metazoa; phylum Chordata; class Mammalia; order Rodentia; family Pedetidae; genus Pedetes; species Pedetes capensis. Next base: position 3,367 of record VMDO01021211.1, read on the forward strand.
TTTAATCTCAGGCTTTGGGCCTTTGTTCTGAAATAACTGCAGCCATTTAAAGTAAATTGCCCATTAAAGTACCACTCCAGCTTTTGACAAATTGCATCAAACTGTTTTCTTCCTCTGGGGAAACACAAACCTGAGAACGGTGGTTTTACTTTTTCTGCTTGACATATAGGTTGCCTGAACCAGTAGGCTAAAATGCTTTTAGGTGCTCTATAAGACAACCCAAAGAGGTTACAGATGGTCTAGTAGAACTCAGGTGAAGATATTGAATTCTAGCAGCTTATCTTGTGTGTTGACAAATAATTGGTCATACTCTCCTGTCATTTATAATTTTGAAAATAGTTCTCACTCTTATACCTTGTTATTTAAGAATAGTGTAGCATAACTGATAAAGGTATTGATTAAAAAGTCATTGAACCATATGGAAATAATTCAAATATATGGCAACACACAAATTCAAACCATTGCTGTTGTTAGCAGTTAATGACTTACTTTTTAGTGGACAAAAGTTCAAATCAGTAAGCATAAGTAAGTGAAAATAAATCAATTGTGATGAAAATATTCTGTTGAAAATTAACTCTAATACAAGATTCAAAGTGAACTATACAACTGCAATTTAGATGTAATGTAATGTTAATATTTTATTGCTTTTAAACTTAGATTATGATTAGTAGTAATAGTAAAAATAGCTATAATATTCTTTCATCACAGTATATAATAAAAAAACCCATAAACATTAATTTTGTAAAACACAGGCCTATTTTCTACTTTCCCTGCTTCAGTAAGCTATTTCTCCAAAATGCCTCAATTACTTTAGGCAAAGAATGATATTGAGAAACCAAGTTCTGGTAGCAAGGTGCATTTATTTCTGTTGGGCCATATGAGAGAATTTGTATATGAGTGTTTATAGCACATATAAATGTTGTATGTAAATAATAGTTGACAAGACTAAGTGATTTATGTATATGTGTGTGCATGCATTTATAAGCTTTCAGAGACTAAAAATAAAGCAAGGCTGACTTAAGGAAAGGCTGTATAAAAGCAAGAGTAATTATCAATTTTGGCTGTACGTTTTAAGCTTATGTCTAAGACCACACCCAGATATTCTGATTTAATTGTTCTTGAGCATTACCTGGGCCTTAAGACTTTTGAAATCTTCCCAAGTGATTACAATATGCAGCCAAAGTTCAGAACCATAACTTAAGATTTTTAATTTATTTTTAACTTTTATTAAAAATTTTTAATAGTCTGCAATATAATGGGTTTTATTATGAAATTTTCATACAATTATATTGTGTGTTTCGATGGTTTTCATCTTTTCTTAGCCCTCTTTGTTGCTCCCTTGTACTACTGTACTCAGTACCCTGTGCTATTCTCCTTTCTCCTGGTGATAGATCCCCTTTCACTTTCAAATCTCACACATATAGTTTCTTTTTCCTTTTTTCTCTTTTCTTTCTCAAATTTAGATTCTGAATATGAGACAGACCATGCAATATTTATCTTTCTGAGTCTGACTTATTTCTTCTTCTTTTTCTATTTCTTTTCTTTTCTTTTCTTTTTTTTTTTTCTGACACTGGGGGCACTGAACCCAGGACCTTATATATGCTTTGCAAGTGCTATGCCACTGAGCTGCACTCCAAGCCCCTTTTTTATATTTTTAAAATTGACACTGGGTCTAAATCATGTAGTCTTCCTCTGTTCTGAAACCTACAATCTTCAGGCCTCCACCTCCCAAGTCACTGGGATCACAGGCATGCACCATGGCACTCTGTGTGGCTTATTTCATTTAATATCATGATAATATCCAGTTGTATCCATTTTCCTGCAAATGACATGATTTCATTATTCTTTATGGCTGAATAAAATACTATTTTGTCTATATACCACATTTTCTTTATCCATTCTGTGTTAATGGACATCTAGGTGACTTCCAGATCTTGGCTATTGTAAATACTGTTGCAATACAAATGGAAGTACAGGTGTCTCTATGGGATGTTGACTTAAATTCATTTGGGCAAATACCCAGGAGTTGTTTAGTTGGATCACATGGTAATTCTATTTTTAGTTTTCTGAGGAAACTCCATTCTGATTTCCATAGTAGCTGTACCAATTTACATTCCCACCAGCAGTTTATCAGGTCCCTTTTACTGGGCATTCACACCTGAATTTGTTGTTTCTTGTTTTCTTGATGTTAGCCATTCTCACTAGGGTGAGATAAAATATCAGTTGTAGTTTTGATTTGCATTTCCCTGATGGCTAAGAACATTGAATATTTTTCATATATTTATTGGCCATTGGAAAGCCATGGTTTTATACTAAAGTAAATTTTTTTGATGTACTATTCTGGTCAACACAACAATTTCACGTATATTAATAGACTCTACTTATATGAGTGGTTGGCAGGACCCATAATCCCTGGCTCAATTAGCTTCTCACTCAGAAAAGTTTCCAAGGGACTTCTGGTTTGAGATGGTGGATTAAAGGTAGCCTCCATACAATGTGGTAAAATAAAGGAGTCATAATAGGAAGGAATGGACTCTTGTACAAAGCAAAACGGTCTGGAGAAGCACAGAAACCACAGAGGACATTGTGAGATGGTTGTAGGTGGCAGAATATAGCTGAACAATGAGAGGATTGAATAGGACATATCTCCAGCAGTGGCTTCCCATGGGGCAGGGAAATGAGCCTTTATCCAAAGAGATGCAAACATCACAAGTCAGAAACACAAGCTATATGAAAAAGCAAAGCAATACATCTCTTCCAAAAGACCATGATTCTTTAACCACTGAATCCAAGAATACTGAAACAGCTGAAATATGAAAGAATTTAAAAGTCTACTTGTAAAAATGACAAATGACTTCAAAGAAGGTGCGAACAACCAAATAAATAGTAAGGAAATCAATACAGGACACAGGTCAGAAAGTCATCATTGTAGAAGACAAAGAAAAATTGAGAAATTTGGCAAGGAAAGTAATATTTTGAAAAAACTAAACAGAAATATTGGAAATGAAGAACTTGATAAACCAAATGAAAAGCATAGTGAAATGCATCATCAATAGACTAGATGAAGCAGAAGATAGAATATCTGAGATAAAAGACACGGTTGAGGAAATACATTCCGGTATCAACAAAGAAAAAAATAACATGACCACAATTTTCAAGAACTTTGGGACATGTTCAAGAGACTAAACCTAAGAATCCATGGAGTAAAAGAAGGAATGGAGACAAAAGTAATAGCAGAAAAAATTTATCCAGTAAAATCATAGCAAAAAATCCCCAACTCTAGGGAAAGAAATGGACATCCAACAAAAGGCATTTAGAAAATCAAACATGACCAAACAAAATCTTCCCACAGCACTTAGTGATTAAAATGCCAAGATTACAGAACTATATTAAAAGCTACAAGAGAAAAACACCAAATCACTTATGAAGGAAAATCCATCAGAATTACAGTAGACCTCTCAGTACATGCCCTCAAACATAGGAAAGAATGGAATGATATATTTGAAGCCCTGAAAATAAATAATTGCCAACCTAGATTATTATATCCATTAAAGTTATCACTTAAAATTGATGGAGAAATAAAGACATTCCAAGACAGGCACACACTAAAGAAATACGTGACCACTAAGTCAGCACTGTGACTGGGATTTAGCTCAGTTGGTAGAGCATAGCGCTGCAGACTCTGAGGTCCTGAGTTCAATTCCCAGCACCACAAAAATGGGAGAAAGGCCTGGCAATCCACTCCCAAGGCAATCCCAAAACAGTCAGCCATTGAAAACCCTATGAGGGCTGCTATGAGTCGGATACCGACTGGACGGCACCTAACAACAACACAAACAACAAGTCAGCACTGTAGGCAATACTCAAGGGAATCCTCCACACAAAGGAGGATAATAGTCTTCACCATGAGATCATAGTTAAAAATAAATTTCATGGGAGGAACAAACAGAACTCTGAAAGAATCAGTCATGTCTAACTAAAAAAACCAGCAATCCTTGCATATAAACAAGAGAGAAAGAAAAGAACAAATAACATATGAACCAATGAGGAAAACACCCAACACAATTATAAGAACCACCAACATCTCTCAATAATAATCATAAATATTAATGTTCATAACTCTCCAATTAAAAGATGCACAGTAGTATATGGATTAAAAAACAAGAAACAACAATTTGTCTGTAAGGAAATATCTCACTGGCAAGGAAAACCACAAACTTAGAAGGGATGGATGGAAATTGATACACCCAGCAAATGGAAGGCAAAAAAAAAAAAAAAAAGTAGCCATCTTTATATCAGACAAAATAGACTTTAAGTTAAAATTAGTCCAAAGAGAAAAAGAAAGTCATGACATATTAATAAAGGGAACAATCGATCAAGAAGGTATAACAATTGTAGATATATATGTACTGAACATTGGTGCACCCAACCTCATTAAAACAAAACAATACTAGATTTAAAGGGATAGACATATCCAGATACAATAATAGTGGGTGATTTCAATACTCCACTCTCATTGATAGATACAAAATCCAGAAAAAAATCAACAAACTTCAGAGTTAAATTCCATAATAGATCAAATGAACTTAATAGATATATACAGAATATTCCATCCAAAAGCTACAGAATACACATTCTTCTTGGCAGCCCATCAAACATTCTCTAAAATAGATCACATTTTAGGCCATAAGTAAAGTATTAACAAATACCAAAAAATTGAAATATTTTGTGTATCAGACTATGATGGAATAAAGCTAGAGAAGAACAGCAAGAAAAATTACAGAAATTATACAAATATATGGAGAATGAACAATATACTATTAAATAATTGATGAGTACTTGAGGAAATCAGAGAGGAAATTTAAAAATTCTTATATTCAAATGAAAATGAAAGTTAACCTACCAGAACCTTTGGGATACAGCAAAAGCAATTCTAAGAGGGAAGTTTATAGAGATCAGTATCTACAGTAAAATATCAGAGTAGGCTCAAACAAATACTTAATGATGCACTTGGAGCTCTTAAGAAAGGAAGAAGAAAGAGGAGGAGGAGAAGAAGAGGAAGAACTCCCAAAACCAGTAGGCAGAAAGAAATAATAAAGATAAGAGTAGAAATTCATGAAAAACAATGAAAATAATTGATGAAACAAAGAGATTCTTTGTAAAGGTAAGCAAAGACAACAAACCCTTAGTCAAACTAACCAAAGAAAACAGACAGAAGACTCAAATTAAGAAAATTAAGAGATTGAAAAGGGAACATTACAATACATAACAAAATCCAGAGGATCATTCCTGAATATTTGGAAAAATATTTTTAAAAACTGGAAAACTTAGATAAGATGGATAAATTTCTAGGCACATATGACCTGCCAAACTTAAGAGGCTAAAAACAACTTACGTAGACCTATAATGAGCAGCAGTAGAGAAGCAGTAATAGTCTCCCAACAAAGAAAAGCCCAGGACCAGAGGGATTCACTGCTGAATTCTGTAAGACCTATAAAGAAGAATTAATACCAATGCTTCTCAATCTATTCCATAAAATACAAATCAAAGGAATACTGTTGCACTCATTCTATGAAGCCAGTATTACCCTGATACCAAAATGACATAAGGATATATCAAAAAAGGAAAACCACAGACCAATTTCCCTAATGAACCCAGTTGCAAAAGCCCTTGATAAAATACTTGCAAATCAGCTTTAACAGCACATTAAAAAGATCATATGCTATAATTAAGTTGGTTTCATTCCAGGGATACAAGCTTGGTTCAACATATGCAAGACAATAAGTGTAATATAGTATATATGTAGATTCAGAAAGAGAAATTGCATGATCCTATTACTAGATACAAAGAAGGTCTGCAACAACATCTTTCTATGATAAAAAGCCCTGAGTAAATTAGGAATTGAAGGAAAATACCTCAACATATTCTGTAGCCATAGCACTGTAGCATCTTATCCCACCTGATCTCAGAAGCTAAGCAGGGTTGTCTTGGTTTGCCCTTGGATGGGAGACTGCCTGGGAATACCATGTGCTTCAGGCCAAGGAGAAGGATCTGACAATCCACTCTTGAAATAATCTGCCATTGAAAACCCTATGAATAGCAGAGAAGTGCTGACGATAGTGTCAGATATGGCTCAGTGTGAGGTGTGTTTCCTTCTGTGTACATAGGGTGGCTATGAGTCAGATCTGACTTGACAGCACCTAACAACAGCAACAATCTCAGCATAATAAAGACAATATATGAAAAATCTCTAGCTAGTATCATATTAAATGGGGAAAAACTGAAAGCATTTCACCTAAAATCAGGAACAACACAAAGGTGTCCACTGTCTCCACTGCTATTCAATGTAGTAATTGAACTATTAGCCACAGCAATAAGACAATAGTAAAAGGATCCAAATAGGAAAGGAAGAAATCAAATATCACTATTTGCAGATGATATAATTCTATACTTAGAATACCTTAAAGACTCCACCAGAAAACTCTTACAGCTGATTAACACTTTCAGCAAAGTGACAGGATACAAAATTAACACACAAAAATCAATAGCTTTTCTTTTTACTAATAATGACCAGGTGGAGAAAGAAACCAGGAAAAAAATAATATTCACAATAGCTTAAATACAAATAAAATGCCTGGGAATAAACCTAACCAAAGAGGCAAAAGACCTCTACAATGAAAACTTTAAAACACTAAAGAAAGAAATTAAAGAACACAACACAAGGTGGGAAAGATCTCCCCTGCTCATGGATTGGAAGAATTAATATTATATAAATGGCTGTATTACTAAAAACTACTTACAAATTGAATGCAATCTCCATCAAAATTCCAATGACATTCTTCACGGAAATAGACAGAACAATTCTAAATTTCATAAGGAAACACAAATGACCCTGAATTGCTAAAGCAATCATGGGCAGAAAGAACAATTCAGAGGGGCATCACAATTGCTGATTTCAAATTATACTGCAAAACTATAATAACAAAAACTGCATGTTACTGATACCAAAACAGACATGTAAACCAGTGGAACAGAATAGAGGATCCAGAAACTATGTTGTTGTTGTTGTTAGGTGTCACTGAGTTGAATCTGACACAAAGCAACCCTCATAGGGTTTTCAATGGTTGATTGGGGATGGTTTTCAGGAGTGGGCCATTACATCCTTCTCCCATTTTTGTGATGGTGGAGATTTAACTGGGGTCCTCAGAGAGTGCAGAGCAAGTGCTCTATCATCTGAACTGAACCCTAGCCCTCATGAAGCTATGTTGTTGTTGTTAGGTGTCGTCGAGTCGGTGTTCAACTCATAGTGACCCTCTGTACAAAAGACAAAACACTACTGTCAATGCTTCTCTGCTGTTCATAGGGTCTTCAATGAAAGATTGATTTTTGGGTTGCTGGTCCATCTCCCAGGCCTACAGCACCTGATGTTCCCAGGCAGTCTCCCATTCAAGTACTAACAATGTCCAACCCTGCTTAGCTTCTGAGATCTGACAGGATAGGATGCCACAGGGCTGCGGCTGCAGGCCATGAAGCTATAGCCACCTGATATTTGACAAAGGTGCCAAAAAATAGGTTGGTGAAAAAGCACCCTTTTCAACAAATGGTACTGGGAGAACTGGATATCCTCATGTAGAAGAATGAAATTAAACCCTTCTCTCTCACTTTGTACAAAAATCAGTTCAAAATGAATCAAAGATGTTAATGTAAAAACTGGAATTTGAAACTGCTAGGACATATAGGGAAATACTTCAGACATAGGCATGGGAAAGTACTTTCTGAATAAAACCCCAATAGCTCCAGAAACAATAGCAAGGATTAACAAATAGGATTGCATTAAATTAAAAAGCTTTTGCACAACAAAGGACACAATTATGAGAATGAAAAGACACCCTATTAATGAGAGAAAATATTTTCCCGCTATATATCAGAGTACTGATATCTAGAATATGTAAAGAGCTCAAAAAATTAAACACCAAAAGATTCAAGTATCCACTCAAAAAATGGGCAAAAGAACTGAACAGAGACTTGTCAAAAGAAGAAATACAAATGGCCGGCAATCATATGAAAAGATGTCCAACATCCTTAGCCATCAGGGAAATGCAAACCAAAACTACATTGAAATACCATGTGACCTAAATCAGAATAGCTAGCATTGACTAAACAAACAACAGCAAAGGCTGGCAAGGATGCAGGTAGAAACTACACTACTATACTGCTGGTGGGGTTGCAGATTGGTGCAGCCAATATAGAAATCAATACAGGCGTTCCTCAAACAACTAAAAATAGAACTACCATGTGACCCAGCTATCCCACTCCTTGGTATATATCTGAAGGAATATAAGTCAACATAACACAGCGATACTTGCTCATCCATTCTTACTGTGGCGTTATTCACAATAGACAAGATATGGAATCAACCTAGGTATCCATCAACAGATGAGTGGATAGGGACATAGTGGTATATATACACACCAAAGGAGTTTTATTCACCCATAAAGGAGGACAAAGTTACAGCATTCGCTGGGAAATGGATGGAACTAGAGATCATCATTTTAAGTGAGATAAGCCAGACAAAGAAAGATAAACATTGCATGTTTTCTCTAATATGTGGATGTTAGACTTCAATATGTATTCAATATTAAAGCATATATGTCATGAAAGTAGAAGGGGCCTATGTAGGGAAAGATAATGGACTCAAGAAAATGAGGAGGGGACAAGAAGAAAGGGTAATGGAAGAAAATAAAGAAATATATTTTATGCTGCCCAATGGCAAAATAACAGCAAAATTGGAATGTATATATATATATATATGTAGGTAGGCTTACAAAAAAATATATTCAAGTAGAAGGGACCTTTGGTAGGTAGCAAGGGGATAGGGGAGGAGGGTCATAAGATGGTAAGATAGGACATGAACATTAGCAATGTACCCTGAAATGCATGTATGGAAATGTCATAATCCCACCTATTAAGTTGTACATTAAAAATTACCAATAAAATAAGATTGCTAGGAAAAAGTTTATAAGAGGTATAAGTACAAAAGACATTTCCAGAAAATGAACTGATTTTACATTAGTTAGCTGGATTAGAAATTTTACTGGTTTAACCTAGACATAGTGGCACAGTCCTGTAATCCCAGTACTCAGGGGACAGGGTCAGAAGGATATCAAGTATTAGACTAGCCTGGGCTACACAGTGAGTCTCAATCACATAACACTTGAAAAATGATTTACCAGTTTAAGGTATCCTTTTGCTCCATTGGCTAAGGTGGAATGTGGAAGCAAGTCATAGCTTCCCTTCTTTCTGCTTGGTTCATACCACCACTTTGGCCTTTTGAACATTAGCACATTCATCATGAGAGTAGATATGGAAATATCAACTTAGTAACCGCTCTGTTTTTCTCAAAGATTTATCAAAGAATTGAATTTTTTTTTTTTTGCCACATTTTAGTTCCTTCCCTCTAGGTCCTGTGAGCAACTATCCTGTTAATGAGGATTAGCCCAATCTCCTAATTTCACACACTTGACAGAATTACTACCCTTATTAAAGCAAACAAACCATAAGAACAAAACCATAAAACAGATCCTTCAGGGCCTGTCCATTTAGTCTATGAAACAACTGGGTAGCATAAGTTTGATGGAGCTCAGGAAAGCACCATGCTAAAGCCTTTCCACCCCACAGTCTTTTGAAATATGCCATAAAGTGACATCTTTGTAAGAAGTTTTAAGTTTATTAAGTCTAATGAACTTTTGTTAGCTCTGCTATTTCTATCTTTGCTCTTTTCACATGGCTGCTAATATGGGAAACAGTGAAATCAGCAACTTTCTGTCTGTGAGTAAGCTAAAAGTGGCTTTTGAATAATTTTTCCGCCTACTTAGCAAATTTCTCTTATGGCAATCGGATGTTATTTGGGGTTTTATAGCAGGAGGAAGCAGTACAGGCACATTCAGTTACTTTGAGCATAAATATTCTCTGTATATATATTTGTAACTGTTATTTTCTTTGTTTTTGAAATTTATGATTGATCCTTGGCATGTGGCCCTTTGTGTGTTGCTCTGGAGAAAACAGCTTAAAAGTTTTTTTTCCAAGAGTTCTGTGGAGCTGTGCTTTTGTTGCAATTCTAGTTTCTTCCTCACTTGAATGTCAGTCACCAGAGAAGTATGATAACAAAGAAATAGATACAAATAAAAGTAGAAAAATCTGTCAGAAGATCACTGCATTAAATTTGTGAAAGCCTGTTTAGAGCGATTTTCTACTGAAAAATTTAATAAAAAATTTTAATCATAGCTCTCTGTTTACTGATGTTAAATGAAAACTTCAAAGGTAGCAATCAATAAACAGAGATAAAAGCTTCTCAAGAATAAATGAAAGGAAGTAATAAAAAGACTCACCAAGCTCAAGTGCCTATCAACAGTCGCTGATAAAATATTAAAAGATTTGCTTTGTGTAATGTCTCTGGAGAGCCATCTTGCTGATGTACTAGACCATGATTGACAACTTTGAGACTCTGCTGGAAGCTACAAAAGTGTATCTATAATATTTTGCTCAATTGCTTAAGTCTTTCTTCCTAAATAGGGCTAGAAATATACCATGGAGTGATTGGATTTAAGAAATTGAAAATTCTTTCTAGCTCTAGCTAAAGTTTCATTTGCTCACAATAAGATATCATGTGGCATTAGAAATACGAAAACAAAACAAAACAGGATAATGTACCTAATGTTATATTAAATAGTTTTGGAGAGATTAAGAAGTCAAGAGAGGACATACCATAGACAAGAAAGGTGTTAAGTTTAAACATGAAGTATCCCTCCCAAAAGCTCATGTATTGAAGGCTTGGTCCCTAACCAGTGATGCTATTTTGGGAAGTACTGACAACTTTAGGAGATGGATTCTAGCTGGAGGAAGTAAGTTACTGGGGGCAGGTCCTTGGGAGTATCAGGTCCCTGGTCCCTTCCTGTCTTATTTTCTGCTTCCTGTCCAACATGAGTTGAGCAGCCTTCTCCTCTACACATTCCTGCTGCCATGATGCTCAACCACACCTTACATCCATAGTAATGAAGCCAGGAGACCATGGACTGAAATCTGTGAAACTGTGAGCCAAAATAAATAATTCCTCCCTTTTCATTGTTTTCTCAGGTATTTTGGTCACAGTTATGGAAAGTTAACACAGAAGCAAATGATTTCTATGCCACAATTAGTAATATTCACTGAGACATTTAATGTGCCTGACACTGGGCTATGGAATTTATGTACTAATGCACATAATCTGTCTTCATTGGCCTCATGGAACCCAGAAGGCATTGGTAATTATATTTATATTTTTCTTGAAATAAGAAACTGAAACTTAGAAAAGTAAAGAAATTTCTACCCAAGATCATAGTAAATAAGTGGTTTAACTTGAATGTCAACTCAGACCAAATAGACTGTAAATAGCATAATGAACTGAACTTGACTCCAAGGCAGGTGACACCCTATGTGTAACAAGAATGATTAATGGTGACCATTATGCAGAACTGTTGGATGGATCCAACATCTACTAGAGGAAAGATAAGAACAAAGTACACAGATGTGTGTTATTTATTTCCCTGCCTCATTCCAACAATGTGGTTTCATGGAAGGGACAAAAGTAAATAGAAGTCTGAAGATGCTTTGAGATTTATGTGTAAATACTATGACTTTGGTGACCAAGTCACATAGTTTGGGAGTGGAACATTTTCCTTGTTTATTTTTGCATCTCCGGATGACTTGACAGTGCAGTAAGAGCTATAATATGATCACCCGAGACTGTTAAGGCTTTGAGTAAGCATTTGGTCACTGTTTACAGAGGGTAGGAGAAATGGGGACAGAATGTACTTTTCTCCTGTGACTTTCAGGAAATAGGTGTTATGTAGGATCTCGAGTATGAAAAACTGAAACAAAAGCTTAATGTCTACCTAAGCCCATTTGAGTTTAGATAAAATTAAGGAAACTCCTGGAAGAGATGTTATTGTTTCTCTTTCAGAAAACAGATGGTTTCTTTTTCAGTAATCATTGATAAAAAAACAATCATGAGTCATAGTGGTGGCACATGCCTGTAATCTCAGCAGGCAGGAAGCTGAGGCAGGAGGACTGAAAGTTCAAGATCAGTCTGTGTTACATTGTGAGTTCAAGGCCAGCCTGGGCAACATAGAGACCCTGTCTTAAAACAAACCAACCAAAAAACAAACTAAAAACAATCATGCCTACCTAGAGCATAGAACATAATTTTGTGTCATAAATTTGCTCAATAGAGTTGCAGCCTTAACATCCACTTCTGGCTTAATATAAATTGTTTGCAGCCTAGTTATGCTTTATTACCTCTGGCTTCATTAAAATTTTCCCTGCTTTCATGATTAGTTATGATATAGCTCTCTTGTCCCTCATCTCATTTATTCTAAATCCAGTGTACCCTGTGGCTAATGGCCACAATAGCACTTCAAGTCAATAGCAGAGACATGTGAACATGTTGACCATTCATGTGTTTTCTGAAAGTAGCCTCTCCATATCCTCTATGGGAAACCCTAAGAGATAATGCCCATGGGTCTTACAAAAGTCATAGTTCCAGACCTCGATGACCTCTCTCACTTCTCACATGCTGGTTGAATACTCTATGGTCTCCAGACTGGCCTTTGATCGGTATCCCTAACTTCTCTGGTTCCTTTTCATGTTTTTGGTTTCATTTCCTTATATTTTTTCACCAGACACAAACATACCATAGTATTTCTCCCAATATTATTTCATGTCTTTAAAAAAAATCACAACAGGTAATACCTGATGTGCTACAATATAGGGCATTTGGCATCACTGATAGGTATCCTGGATCAAGAAAAATTCTGAATCAAGGAAATTTTATACCAAAATTCTAAGTCAGGTGATGTAGGAGATACAAGAAAACATTAAATAATACAGTGAATAATCAACAAAATAGGAGATTGCAGTCTTAAAAAATATAATGGCTTGTTGTTCTTGTTGTTGTTGTTAGGTACTGTCGAGTCAGTATCCAACTCGTAGTGACCCTACATACAACAGATGAAACAATATTGTCAGTGCTTCTCTGCTATTCATAGGGTTTTCAATGGCTGATTGATTTTTAGGAGTGGGTTGCCAGGGCTGTCTGCAGGTTGCCAAGCCTGCAGCACCTGGTGTTCCCAGGCAGTCTCCCATCCAAGTACTAAACAGGCCCAACCCTGTTTAGCTTCCGAGATCTGATGGGATCAGATGCCACAGGGCTACAGCTGCAGGCGATCAATATAGTAGACACTGTTAAATGGTCATGTAATGTTCAGTGTGATCCTGCCATTTTCTATTCTTTTAATTTAGAGCCTTCATTTTGTTTACGTAATGCACTTTCCTTCTCAAGACCCCATGCTTCATGTAAGCATTAAAATCCCATACTCTCTACCACCAATTCTATCTTGAATAGGCATGCGACTTTTTTCTGGACAGTAAGATGTGAGGTGATGTGTGATTATTGGCTTCTATGTATTATTTACTAAGCCTTGGTAAAGATGCTATGGGAATACACATGCTTCATATTCTCTATGATATTTGGGGCTGCAGGAACTATTTTGTGGCCATGAAGGAAACTAGCAAGACAAACAAAGAAACAAAGAAATAAAACCACTCTGAGAATGACTGAGGTAAACAATAGAAAAAACAATGATTCTTGAAATCTTTAGTTAAGAAAGTCTTGAGTTGCTGATATTGGTATATTTTGTTATGCAGAACATTGTATTTTCCCATATTTTGAACAATTTGAGTTAAAATTCTGGCCACTTGCTGCTCAAACTATCACAATAATTATATATACATTAACATATTTAGAAGAGATAGCCACAAATATAATCTAAAATGCCACAGTACCAAAACAAGGCATATGCATTTTAAAAGATACTGTGTATTATTTTCTGAAGTTGAATTATGGTAGCAACATACAGTGTGACATTCTGGATTATATTTCTATTATTACATCAGAACAAGTATATGATGTACTCTCAAAACAGTAAAAGAATAGTTTTGTCCAATGATATGTATACATTTTTGGCACCCTTAGTATACTTTAAGTGCAATTATTATGTTTAAATTCATGCCTACTCCTTAACCCAATAAATTTTAAGTAATTAGTATCAAGTTCAATTCTGCAATATTGATTTAATGTCTTCTTTTTCTTTGTTGTTTTTTCAAATAGTTTCTAAGAACAGACTAAATACCAGAATTATTAGCTTTCTTTGTAATTGTTCTTTTTCTTATGACTTGTCTTTTAAAGTTGAAAGGTGTTCTTAATTTTATTTAAACATTCTTGTGTTTCTTAAGAGAGTTTCTGAAGGTACATATATGTCTTTTTAATGACATTTTTGGATCTACTTTCAATGACAATAAAATCTGGAATTTGGAAGGATTTTCTGTCTTGGGGGTTATTTCAAATACTTGCATTGACTCATGGTTTGTATGTGCTGAACTGATTGAAGCTTCTGTATTTATTTATTGCCATCCCAAAACTATCACAACCTTCACTCAACCTATCATATACGTGGAAACTTTGACAGCCCCAGAATGAATTTCTATTTAATGTTCTCATTGTCATTGAATAGCTCCCACAAAAAAATAACTTACAGCCTAAACTTTTTATTCCAGGACTCATCTATGCCAATATTTAAAAGTAATCAAAATATATATATTTCAAAGAATGAGAAAAGAAAAATAAATTGTCATTATAAGCTTTAGAATAAGATTGTTCATAATTAATCCGGCATGTCATTTTATCCTACAATTTTGATTATTCTCACCAGGTTTAATTGGATTATTTGTACATATCATCAGATTTAGAAGACATTATGACAAACTATTTCTTTGCTATGACAAAGAATTTTTTTAAAAATCAATCATTGATTCACAAAAACATCTCTGTAAGATTGAATGATCTATTTTCTTTCTTGGAAAGTGGTATGGAATGACTTATAATACTGAATCATTAATACTACTAAAAGTACGTATAGAATAGATGGAAAGTATGAAGAAATAAGCAAGCTTAATAGAGATTAACTTTGGGCCAGTGGGATTATGTGCAACTGGAATGAGAGATTAGTTTGGGAGACTTTAAAAGTAACTCTTTGGGACCAACTTGGGAAATGACATTAAGGGGCAGAAGTATAGAGCTCATTTATTCTACAAATGCTTTCTAAATTCCTAATATATGACACTTACTGTTCTCAACTTTGCATAATATAGAAAAATGTTTTTTCACTCATCAATTAGAATTTTTAGTGGAAGAAGAAGGAAAAGAACTGTCAAATACAGAAAATTGTTTGCTACATAGTAATAAGTGATATGGAATTTAGAAAGCAGATTAAATGGATTATAGAAGTATAGGATATGTTAGTGAGTTGGAGTTTAAAATAAGGATAATTAAAATAAACCAATATACCTATTTTGAAGGTGATGTTCTTCAATTTGTAACAGATACTGTAATCTATCTCTCTTTCTTTTCTTTTCTTTTCCTTTTTTTTTTCATTTTTAACAGTACTCAGGGCTTGGACCTAGTGTCTCACCCAAGTGCTCTACCACTAAACAACACCTCCAGCCCCCTTTATTTTTTATGTTTTACTTGGAGACAGGGTCTTGCTAAATTATGCAGGATGCCTCTGGCCTGAAACTTATGATCCTCTTGCCTCTACCTCCTGAGTCATTGGGCAACAGATGTGAGCCACCAGCCTGGCACTGTATTATATCTTGAATAATCCAATAGTAAATGGTTGACAATACATATGACAGTATTTACTCCTGTGTGCACATGTGTGTATAATTATCTTTTGTATATTATTTTATGAGATTGCCAGTGTTAGCCCATTTTACATGTGACAGATAAAATGACTTGTCTGAAGTCAACCAGTTTTTAAAACCCTTAGTTCTTTTTAAAAATTATGAGTGAACTCACTCTTAAATTAGCCATTTCTCGTATTTTATCTTTTACCTTATTGGATGACCATTATGAAAAATCATATTTTGAGCTGGGTGCCATGGCACATGCCTTTAATCCCAGCAACTCAGGAGGCAGAGGCAGGAGGATTGCAAGTTTGAGACCAGAGGCAGTCTGTATAATTTAGCGAGATCCTGCCTCAAAAAGTAAAAAGAAAAAGTGCTAGAGGTGCAGCTCAGCGGTACAGCACTTACAAAGCATGCAAGTGTGAGGCCCTAGGTTCAATCCCCTGTACCACAAAAAAAGAAAAATTATATTTTATCACTTTCAAATTTACTTTGATTTTCTATAATTATTCCATACAATGAATGATGATTCGTAATTGGAAGATTCAAGATGTCATTAATACTATTATTCTGGCTATAGAGATTTACTTTTATATAATCATTAATATCCTTGCTATTTAATATGATGATCATATTAATAAACTTTAGCATAGATAACCCATTCAATTTGCACTGTTGAAGGTCAGCAATGGCATAGAAATATATGTGAGTTTCTTTTGATTAAAAAATAGTGCCCCAAACAGAGTCAAATGTCAGATGTAATAACATTCTTATATTCTTGAGTTATGGGGCTTATGGACATTATTTAATATATTGTCAAAAGGCATTAATAGAAATTGGTTTAAAAAGTGATATTCAATACAGATTACTCATGTAAAAAGGAACACTTAACTCAGAGTAATAAGCATCTTGTTTTGTTACACAAAGCAAATGTTTCTATGTAGATTCCACTATATGAATTTATTAAAAGTTCTCAGTTATAATTGTTAGATGTATAGCATGATTTTCTGGAGTACATGAAATAGAGTTAAATACTATTTTGTAATATAGTTGCATGGCACCAGAAACAGAAAATAGATATTTTTTATATATTTATGTTTGATAAGAAGAATAGTGACTTAGTGTTGTACAAGTTAAGTTCAAAGACCTTTTGAGGTTTACAATTACATATGTCAAGTAGGCAATTATGTATGGGGCCAGAGGAGTGACATAGGCTGGAAGTATAAAAATGTGAGTAGTCACTGGTCCATAGATAGCTGTTAAATTTATTAGTAAGGATGAGGTATCCAAGGGTTGTTGTTGTTGCTGTTAGGTGCCATCTAGTCAGTATCCGACTCATAGCGACCCTCATAGGACTTTCAATGGCAGACTGTTTTGGGATTGCCTTGGGAGTGGATTGCCAGGTCCTTCTCCCATTTTTGCAGTGCTGGAATTGAACTCGGGACCTCAGAGACTGCAGCACAGGGTAGGAGTACAAAATAATGTCAGAATTCTTAATAATAAGTCTTAAAGAATTGAAACATTTATTGTTTAGGTAAAGTATGATTGACCTCTGAAGAAGAAAGAAAAAGAGGGTTAAGAGAAGAAGAATATTAGTAGATTATGAGAACCAAAGAATTTCAAGAAAGGTATATTCAACCATACACATTCTGCAAAGAACCAAGAAAGATGTTTAAGTTTAAATTGGATATAGCCAACTTTAGCTATACTCTTATATATACATGTATGTATGTATATATAATGACAAGAGAAATATCATATGTCAATATGACATATTTCTCTCTTACCTAAAAGAAATATTCATAATGGGGTCAAATAAGAAGTCAATAAAGAAAATAATTTGTTAGTTTTGATCACATAAATACTTAACACCAATGACAGCTAGAATTAATATAAAATCAAGAAAAATTGAAATTGGAACATAGAAAAATATGATGGAAATTTATGATAGAATATTGTTACAAATCAGTAAGAAAATGCTGACCACTGTAACTGAAAACTGGGGCAAAACATAGAACAATTTAGAGAAATAACTATCTACATGATTGGTAAACTTGAAAACAAAATACTCAGCAAAGAATCATCTCATTTCCGAACCTGGGTGAGGACTAGATGCCAGAATGTGCTGATTCCTTTTCATTTAGAAGATACATTTCTACCTTCTGGCTCCCAAACCAGTAGTAGTTAATTAGTTCTACATTTGGGTTTTACAGATTGAAATTCACAAACAGTGTAACATCTTTCTGAATGATAATTTTTGAGTGATCATAGCTTATTTTAAAAAATACTGAATAACCATGAAAATGTGATAAATGCTATTAAAATTCAAAACTATAGAGAGGAATTAAGGAAAAGTAATAATGTCTCTTTTCCTTACCAATTAGAAGGAGTGCATAGATTTTATCCTATGCAAAATATAGATGAATGTTTGAACAGAGACATAAGTGGAAATGAGTGGCCATGAAGTTGAGAGTATGTATAGTTCTTGACTTGTAAATGACATTTGGGTTATTTTCTCACTTAAAAAGAACTATTATGAGGAGTAAACTAGTTGCTTTAATGGGAAAATATCATTACACACCTATGTCTGAGATCAAATATGTTAGCTAATATGCTATTTATATACTCAGAATTTTTTTGACTCTCCCAATGTTCATGGAATTATAAACTGAATTATCAGCAATGATATTTAAAGTGCATTATCTTTATTAATAGAAGTTTATGTAATTTTGATAATGTCAGGATGATGAACAGCATATCATTCAGAGAAAAATGGCCCAGAGCAAACATACAAAATTGACATAGGGTAGATTCATCTAGCAATAAGTCAAGCAAAAATTTCTGCTTTGTGATCTTAACATTTTAAGAAGCTAGTCTTAATTTACAGTTTATTTGCATGACTTGAACATTTCGAACCTTTCATTTAACCTTACATTTTGCCACCTTGCCTAAATGACCATCATTTTTATGTTATTAAGAAGTTAAAATTTTTATAATGAATAGTGTAGACAGTTTCCTTAGAGATTAAGATAAATTATACTTTTTTCAAGAGAAACATGTTGCTATCATCCCAATTTCTTGTTTCTTTCCCCATTTATTCAATATTTCTAAACATAGTTTGCTCAAACATTTGATGTACTTCTTTGAAATCATGCTTAAGTTTTATTTACACATGCATGCTCAATATAATTAATGAAATCATTGGGTTACTAAGTCACTCTCCTTTTCTTTTGTATTTTCCCATATCCAAAGTGTTTTTTAATGTTGGCTGAGCATAATAATGATGTGTGAAGCTTTAAGAAACACAGAGAGAGGTCAGCCTCCTTATCCATTCCCACTGAGTCTCAAGCTGAGTCTAAATCTCCCGGGGAGGGCCCTGCCATTTTTATTTTGAAAATGTTTCACAGATGCTAGTAGGACTAGATTAATTAAGATTCTTTATGTTATAAATAAGAATAATTACTTTTATACTATTTTGTCAAAGGGGGACTTGTTTTAAGGATGCAGAGGTCTGTAACAGAAACAGAGTAAAGATGTGTCCAGAACTCAGGAATGCCCTAGAGACTGGGCCTGAGAATATTGACAGTGCTTCCACTTGGCTTCTTTTGCAGTCTGCTTTCTGATCCCTTTTTGTCTTCACAAATCAGCTTCATTCTTCTCTACTGTTACAAGCAAGCATCATCTTTTCTATCTTCTGGGTTTACATTTGTTCATTTCATGAAAGTAGTTATGCTGATTCTTGAATGTCTTAGTTCTAAGTTTACTAGAAGAAAGGTTCATTTGCTGAGTTTATATCAGCGACCAAGTGTTAACCCAGGGCCATACCGTACAATCATGGCTGCTATACCATGGGCCATGTGAGAGTAAGCAGGTCGGAGTGGTTTGAGGAAGCTATGCAGACAAATCTGCATGGTCTACTCTATAGATGTGGCTGGGTCAGTATCAGAGGGTAAGCTGTTTAAAGAACAAACACTCATTGAGTTCATAACAGGTGTCCCCTTGGGGTGGGAATACAAACGTAAGCAAGATGAATATAATTTCTACTTAAAACATGCTTAAAATGTTTTTTATTTTTTCTTGATGATTTGTTATAAATAATGTTCAGTTATAAATGAGTGACTAAAGAAATGGGAAACACAGATTCTGAGAAGAGAGATTTTGAAATGCTGGGTTCTCTCTGTAAGAATCCAGTAGTTTTATCCCTTTAACTTTACTACCATTAAGAGCAGATAGTGACAGTATAAAGATGATCTTATTCTCTCTCTCTCTCTCTCTCTCTCTCTCTCTGTGTGTGTGTGTGTGTGTGTGTGTGTGTGTGTAGAGGGAGAGAGAGAGAAAGAGAGAGAGAGAGAGGGATGGAGGGAGAGGGAAGAATGTGTAAGAACAGAGACAGAAGACTGAAAAAGGAGGAAAAAAGAAGAAGGAATGGATAAGGTACATTGTTATATTCTTTAGCATTCCTAGTGCCCTCCTTTTCTCTTGCTTGTTCTTATAGTGATGTAGAGCTGTTTTCTACATTTAGTGACCTCTCAACACTGCTCCTGGGACTATAAACTCCAAGGATCCCCAAAAACAATAACCTTTGTCTATGCCCATGGGTACCAATACCTGGAGACTTAAGAAATTATTGGTTTTATACTGTCATCATCTATACCTCATTTTGCTGAACTCACCAGAAATTCTCTATTATCAAACTTTAATATACACTACACTATTTTTATATGTCATTAAAACCAGAAAGTATGTTGGTTAAACAAAGGCAGAGTGGAAACTTTAACACTAAACAATACCTTTGGCATAAAAGTATTCCCAGGTGTACAGGCTAGAAATATAATGTATAATGCCTGAAAAGCTAGTGAAAGGCATTTCTCATTCAGAAAAATCTATTTTGGGTACAGCCTAAAATTATCTTTCAGAGTAATCTCATTTCTGAGATTCCAATTTTACATACCATTTCTATTGGATTTAAACTAATTACTGATTGGTCTGAAGGCTTGTGGTTTCTTTCCAGATCCTCTTTAACCTAAAACATTAACCTCTATAGGTAAACTCTAACTAGGAGTAGTGTGTGTGTGTGTGTGTGTGTGTGTGTGTGTGTGTGTGTGTTTGTATGTGTATGAAAGGGAAGGAGGGAGGGAGAGAGAAAGAGAGAGAGACACACAGAAAGAGAGACAGATTCCTCAAGACGCTTCATGCCACCTCTTAGATGATGTCTGTTAATTAGGGCTAATAGGAGTTGCCTATTCAGATTTGAAGTGAATGTGAAGAATATGTGCCCCTTTAAAAGCATGTCTATGAAAGAGACAATTAAATGTGTGTGAAAATAGTTGTAAAAGTAGATTTAAATTATGATTATATTTTATTTTCTGCTATTTATTTGATAGGAGGTTGTGTCACAGTAAATGGTTGAATGAATCCACTAATATTGCTTATTCCATACACAAAGCCATAGCAGCTATGTTCAAGGCAGTAGAATAAGAAGCTACACAGGCTCACGATATTCAAATTCATGGAGACAGGTCAACGGAGATTCCAGAGTTTAAAAGTAAGATGGGATATGTTGAAAAGATTATACATTTTAAAGCTGGTATTTCAAAATTAAAATGTGCATCCTGTTGCTATTTTACATCAAGTCATAGGACTATGAATAGATGATGTTCATTCTGATTTAAATATATAAACACATTTTATCATTATGATGCATTTTGTATTGCTATATTAACAAAATTTGTAAGAGCAATCAAATAGACTTTAAATTTATTTCTCTCTTATTCACTCATTCATGCATTCATTCTTTCTTCCAGTCCTTGAGCACAGGGCCTCACTCAAGTTGGGCAAGTGCTTACTACTGAGCTGAGAGGCACTATAGAATAAGATACAGAAGGGCAAAGTATACCTTCCACAAACAAATATTCTGTCATACTGAAGACAGGGAGACAAAGTGAGAAATAGAGACAATTACAGAAATGATCAAAGAACTGCTGATGTAATGAAAACAAAAGAAGGACTGTTGTTCCAGTACCCACAACTATAGATGTTCACTGTATCCAATAAATTTCTGCTTTTGAAAGAGCAATGCAGTCATCATAATACCTGACAAAAAAATTATATTGCAGGACCATAATAAGGAAAACAGCTTTGTACTGGCATAAAAGTAGACACGAGGTCAATTGAATAAAGGATTCAGAAATAATTCTACATAGCTGCTGTCATCTGATTTTTGGTAATGGAGCCAAAAATGTACATTGGAAAAAGATTGCCTCTTAAAAAAATGGTGGCAGGAAAACTGGATATCCACATGTGGAAGTATGAAAGTGGATCCCACCCTGTACAAAAATCAAGTCAAAATGGAGCAAAGATCTTAACATAAAATCAGAAACTTTGAAATTACTGAAAGAAAATGTAGGGAAAACTCTTCAACATATTGGCATAGACAAACAATTTCTTAAAAGAACTCCAATAGCCCAGGAAATAATAGCAAGAATTGACAAATGGGACTACATGGAAATTAAAAGTTTCTGTTGGGCCCAGTGGTGCAGGCCTATAATCCCAGTGGCTTGGGAGGTGGAGGCAGGGGGACCACGATTTCGAGACCAGAAGCAGTCTGCATAATTTAGCGACCCTGTCTCAAAAAGTAAAAAAAAAAAAAATAAAAGAAGGGGGGGCTGGTAGGTGTGGGGCACGCACCTCACGGTCTGGCCTGGAGGTTCAGACAGGCAGCACTGCCGTGCACACAGATACTAAACACAGTTCACTCGGGACCCTCGGGTGAGGGGCGCAGACTCCTGCAGCCCTCAGGACCCTGGAAGAGACTGGAGAAAGGAAAAGCCTCAGGCGTTTTTGCCTTCCAGGAGCAAACACCTGTGTTGATCTCCTCGGTGGTCATGAGGAGACAGCTGTTGCTTTGTTGGTGATCAGACGGAGAGCAGGTTCTTTCCTTATTGATTATTGCAACGGGAGAACGTTCTTTCCTCACGGAAGGTCTGGGGGAGAGCAGGAAAGCTGTTTCCTCATTGGTGGTCCAGGTAGGAATGGGAGAGAAGGTCTTACCTAGCCCATGGTGTGGATAAAAGGTGAAAAGGGGGCTAAAAAGCCAAAACGGGGTGCCAAAAGGGGTGGCCTAAAAGGCCTAAAAGAAGGGTCGAGCTGCTGCAGTGCAGCTCTTTATATAGTTCACCCATGGAATGGCCTGAGCCAATCAGTTTTCAGTCCAATTGTCCAATCAGGAAGGGTTTTGTACAAACGTGCAACCAAGTTACTTTCATTTTCCCTAGATTTCTAATTTACAAACCAGATATTCAAAAGCCATTTTCTCAGTTTGGGAGTTTTTGCC
>VMDO01021212.1:0-35883 GCA_007922755.1 Pedetes capensis
CTCTAAGCGCCACAGCTCCATTAACATTGCAGAGGATTTTGATGGACTTTGGGGAATTGCACAACATCGATTTTATTGCCATCTTTTTGCACCAGCAGTGAGCAGGCTAACATTTTAGGGGCAGAGTAATTATTCCCGAAAAGCAAGACATCAAAATAAAGTTTAGAGTTGGCAGCCTGACATTCTGACAGCTGCTGAATGGCAGGCTGGGAGGTGTGTCGGAGTTGCTGAAAAGGCTAAAGATCAGCGCGTCATGCAGGCAGGTGAGAGATGCAAAGCGGGCGGTGCCAGGCAGTGTGAGGTGGGACACAGGGACCCGGGGCTGGCGCCCACACAGTCTGGCCTGCTGGAGGATGTACTGGTGGGTCTTACTTCCTGTCCACGGTCAATTTGCCCCTCCTTTTGTGCCTCCTGTCTTCCGAGGAGACAGTGTAGCACAGACTATGCTACTGTTGTTGCAACCAGGGTTTGCGTTCCCCAGGAAGCCTAGCACCCAGGCTGGTTTAGGGAGCTTACCCACTTGTTGGTCTCCTTCTGTGCTGGATAGAGGCAGGGAGTATGGGGGACCCAGGAAACCCTGGAAATGAATGTGAAGACACATTCCCTTGGTGGGAGAGGGAGTGTGCACTCCGATCTGGTCCTCCGGGTCAAACCATCAGCCCAAGTTTTCACTACTTGGGAGAAGGTGACTCACGTTTTGCAGAAGAAATGCCCCGAGTTGTGGCCAACAGGTGACCGGCTGTCCATCATGACAACATTCCTGCCCACATCATGCTGAGTATTCCATAGTTTTTGACCAAAAGCAGCACAACCCTTGTGCCCCACCCTCCCTGTTCACCCCATCTTGCCCCATAAGACTTATGTTATTATTACTGTTATTTTGTTTTCTTAGATGAAAAATCCTCGGAAGGAAGCACTTTGCTGATGTGAAACAAACAAAAAAACTGGAAGAAGCACTGACAGGCATCCAAACTGATGGATTCAAAACGTGTTTTGAGCGGAAACGAAACATCTCGAGGTGTGGAGTGCATCACATGGAGAGGACTTTGAAGGCAACTTAGATGTGAACGTAGAAAAACAAATACACAATTTTTTATACATAAATTTCAGATTTTGTCGGCTCCCCCTGCAGAGCATAGACTCAGCACCTGCCGCTACAGCCTGGGACCTTTGCTCACCTGGCAGGTGAACACACAAGGACAGGGACTTGATCCACCTCTGGGTCTTCTTCCGTTGGGGAAGGTGTGTGGCACATAGCGATTGTGAGCCTGTCCCTAGGGGATGGAAGTGTGGGCTTCTAATGGGTGCTCGTGTTGGACATTTGACTTAAACCGAATCCAGTTACTTAGGCTTTGGTTAAAGGGCATCCATAATGGCTTTGCCTTTCCAGATGCCCTGCACATCAATTGGGCCATACCTTGGGCTCGGTGGACAGCTAGTGCTGGTGCATGATAGGATCTGAGAGGATGACCTTGGTATCCTGGGGCAACCACGGTGTCTAGCCTCTGGACAGCCCTTTATCGGCCTGCCAGCCCCAGATGTCTCAATTTCCCTACTTGTTCTGCTAGATTCTGCGCCTGCGTGCCCATGGATGGACAGGTTCCTGAAGGCTTCTGTAACTCAGGGAGGACCTGCACACCACCCCTAGACACCGTTCTTCTGTGTGGACATTCTCCTCCCACCCAGAAGCAACTGTTTGGGGGACTACAGATAGCCCCTGTATCTGAGCTGCAGAGCCACCTATTCAACCAAGTGCAGATGGAAAATTTTCCAAAAATAATATTGCATCTGTCAGAACCCAGAGACTTTGTCACCTTGTCATTATTCCCTAAATGATACAGTGTAACAACTATTTACATAGCGTTTGCATGGTATTAAGTAGTGTGAGTCATCTAGAGATGATTTAGAATATAGGGAGGATGTGCATAGGCTATTTGCGAATCCTCTGCCGTTTTATGAAGAGGCCTGAGCACCCCTTGATTCTGGCACCCATGGGGAGGTCCTGGAACTGACTATGGATACAAAGGAAGGCACAACTTCATTTGCTCTCCCTGGGCCCCTGTTGGTTTTCTTCCCCCTGGGCATGGCTGAGTTGGTTACAGACCTATGCAGGTCTTCCAGGCCAAATACAGAAAAACGTGCATTTGAAGGGTGGCTGCTAGCACCGTTTCAGTTTGAATCCCTCCATGGGGTAGACACCCATTTACTGTCCTCTTATGCGGCAGAGTCATCCCAGGAGTCACTTCTCCTGCTTCCCGTGTCTGCGGGAATCCTCTGAGAGGCTTTCTTGGCTTTGGCCAACTGCCCAGCGAGTCAGCAGAGGTGCTGGCCAGGCACTTCATTCCCAGGGAGAGCGGGGAGGCCACCTCCGCTGGCCTCTGGCCTTCAGAAAGGCCCCTCCAGTGGCTGAATGGGCTTTGCCCGTGGCCTCCACATGGTGCGGGGCTGGCCTCTGCTACTCAGGATGCCCCGGGGCTCCAGGATCCTCTGGGTCTCTGCTTGCTCCTCCGGCTGCCTGGAAGGACTCTGTCCCTCTCACGGCCTTCCTGTTCACACAGCATCTCCTGCCAGAAGCCTCTTCTGTCTGTTCATCCTGAGCAGATGTGCACTCCCTCCTTGGCCTCCCTGTCCTGAACCTCCTTGTGCCTCTGCGTCCGAGGGCTCTGTGATGGCTGGGCCCGTCATGCTCCCTCTCTGTCCCCAGCTTCTGTCACAAGTAGTGATGCCCGGAAGGTGCTCCATGAAAACCTACTGAAGGGGCCTCAGGGCACACCGAGTTGATCCCAGGGCCTCCGCCTCTGCAGGCTGGGTCCCTGCTGGTGCAGCAGGTCATGGGTGCAAAATACAGCGAGGCCTGTGCTGGCCGCATCTCCACGGCACAGGCGCAGAAACTTCCTGTCATGATCCCCAAACCATGCAACCCAACAGGTCCTCACCTCACACTTATATTGTGTGAGGTGGTGTAAGCAATCGAGGGGGGCTTGACATATAAGGGAGGATTATGGGGTACACGCAAAGGGAGTCCATGGTTTATGTAAGCGAATCTCACGAGGCACCAAGAGGCAAAGGTTATCACAATGCACCCAGTTCAGCTTTCATAAAGAACCGTGCACTTCTGAAAGACAAATCCACACTGACATTTGATATGGCAGTATGATTTATAATGTTATAATAATATTATATATTATAATATCATGACATAATGCTATCATAATAAATATTGTAATACTATGATTTATGTTATATTATAATATTATGATATATTATATATTATGATTTATAATACTATATACATTGTGATACTATGACTTATAGTGTTATAATAATATAATACTATATATTATGTTATAACATATTATAACATAATATATGTTATAATTATTATATGTTTTAATAATATATTATGATTTATAACATTATACATCATATTATAATTGCATATAATGTGATATATAATATATTAATATATTACATAATATGATATGTAATATAATAACATTATATAATGATATAGATGTTATATGCCATATTATATTATTTCAATGTAAATATTCAAAATATATCCTTTGTAGCGTCTCCTTAAGGTTCTCTGGTGTGAAGACACAAACTTCTCTAACACCCTTTTTTTTTTTTTTTTTTTTTTTGTGGTACTGGGCGTTGGACCCAGTGCCTCCCACTTGCATGCTTTGCAAGTGCTGGACCACTGAGCTACACCCTCAGCCCATTTTTTACTTTTTGAGACAAGGTCTCCCTAAGTTACGCAGACTTCCTCTGGTCTCAAATTTGGGATCCTCCCGCCTCCGCCTCCCGAGCTGCTGGGATTACAGGTGTGCACCACTACACCCAGCTCTAAGATGCTCTTCACAGAAGGCACTAGAGGAAGCTCAGGGCCCCTGAGACAATGGCCACAGTTGTCCTCACTCACAGAAGGTGCAGCCCAGTCCTCCCTCTGCTTTGGCAGGGAGCTGGTGTCAGGAGCCCAGAGGACATCACTAAAGGGGAGTGAAGGATGTCCCACACCCAGTGTTACCTCCTGATCCTCCCTGGCTTCCACGTTTCTCCTGTCAGAGAGATGATCTCAGGTCTTTGCCCCAAAGGACGACAGGAGGTGGCTTCTGAGGCCCTCAGGAGACCATGTGGGGCCGAAGGCCAGCAATCTCCAGTCCTTACCTGGGACACGAAGCCACAGCGCAGCGCTGGGTGTAGTCTCCCCAAAGCCAAACTGTCCAGTGAGGCACGATTATTAATCATTTCTTCTTATTGCATTAATTTTTTGGTCTATTAGTAATTTGTCTTATAAATTTTATCATTATTATTTCCACTGTCTATTTTTGATATGTCACAATAATTTGTCAATGCAACATCACTGGGTGAGCTTTAATCCCTGCTCCACCATGTGCTGCCCACGTGACACTGGCCAATTTATTCTCTAAGCTTCAGTTTTACCATTTGTAAATGAGGGGAATATTAATCTCTGCTTCCTTAGGTGGTTCCTAGCATCAAGTGGGCTAATGAATGCATGCAAAATACTGGGTGGAGGCTGTGAAGACCTGGGCCCTATTGTTCTTGGCATGACTTATTTCTGGGACTCAAAGACTGAGCTTCCAGCCCTTTTGTGTGTACTGATCATCCTGCAAAATTCTTGAAAACAGCCAGGACCCCAATCCTATCTGTGTGAGACCCTCCCTGGCCTCTTCCCAGGGGTGGGAGACCACAGCCAGGACATTCAAGATGACACACCCTGTGATTCTTCCTCCTCGGGGAGAAAACAAAGTAACAAACCCAAGGACGGCGAGAACCCCCAGTCGCTCTCCTTTTGTGTTACTGCAAACATTGCCACATTTTTGGCGGGAAGGGGAAGTTATTTTGTGTATGTGTGAACCAGCATTTTGATAGACAGGCTAAGTTGCAATCCAATTCTAAACTATAGATTTTCAAGCAGATTGATGCAAGAAATTGTTAGCAAATAGCAGTTTGCAATTTGATGCTAATTAGACATAAGGCAAATATGTGCCATGAGAAATTAGCAGTGAACCATACTGCGGAGGATTAGCGAGAGCTGGCACAGCTCGAGCCTCCCTGTCGCCCGCGGCGGCATCACCATCACCGGCGGGGCCTGAGCCAGGCCTCCCTCTCTGTGAGCAGGAAGCTGCGGAGGGGACCCCACCCCCGCCCCCGAAACCCCAGCGAAGTTCCAAGCCTTGGATTTCCACCTGTGTTCCCCATGGATCAGCGTGCCCTTGTCCTAGAGCTGTGGAAGGTTCTGGGGAGCCCAAGGCCACACATATTTTTGCATTAAAATATAAAATAATTGCAGAAACACTAGGAAGCACAGACAAATAAGAAAAGAAAGGATAGAAAGAGAAGAAACTCAAAGATAATCACCATCAGTAATGTTGTATGCATTCATTGAAATCTGTTTCTGTGAAGACTATATACATACACTATATATAATATATAGTACTTGCATATATTATATATGTAACTATTATTTAAACAAAAAAGGACTTATACACATACTGTTTGCATTTAATTTTACATGATGGATATTTTTCAAGTCTAGGAACAGACATGCATTTTTTCCTAATTAGTTCCACAGAACTTTTTTTCTATTAATTTGCCTATTAGTCACTCCGTCCCCTGCTGTTGAATACCTAGATTTTGTGTAGCTCTCTGCAACTGTGAGCTCTGCAGTGCTCAGCAGGTTGAGAATTCACTTCTGCACACATAGGCATATAGGACTATTCCTAAGGATACAGTCTGAGGAGAATGGCCAGGTCGACGCAGAAAGTTTGCCTGAATTTGTCTCTCCCTTCAGGGAATCCATTTGCCAAGGTTTGGCCAATCCCAGCTACTCTTTTAAATCTTTGCTGATTGTATACACCTGAAAGATTTACACTGCTCCTATTTGCTTGGCTTTGTTTATTAATGAGGTGGAGCCCTTTTTGGGAATCTTACATTGCTTATTACTGGCCTCTTTGTGTGTGCTTCTGATTCTTACACTCTCTGTGTCTAATTGCTAGAGATTGAATTCATGCTCAAAATTCCACTGCTAAATTTCTCTGCCTATTTGAGAGACTTCCATGAGACCTGATAGTCATGGATTCTCAGGAGACAGTGCTAATGGTGCAGTTGTGAGATCTGATGAGGCAATGCGTGGGATCAAACTGACCTCCCCAGAATTCCTGCAGGGTCTTCAAAATCATTATCCCTTCCCTACTTTCAAAGCTTCTGTTTAGGAGCCAGGATATCTCCCAGCAAACTCTCATCACCGGGCCATCTTTCATGAACACCACTGGAATTTATGGGACACTTCTGGACCTCCTGATGCCTTTCTCTGTCATTGTTACTATCGCTCCAGGAAGATGGGACGCCAGATCCTGGGACCATTGGTTATGTAGGAGACTTGCCTGGCTGCCCTTAGAAGAGCAAGAGTTCATGCTCTGAACCCAGAAGCTGCCCTGATCCTTGAGTGCCGTCTAAAGATCAGGGTTTAAGTCTCATGCCTCATGAACTTGGGCGATCCTCTCACCTCTCCAAAGCCTTTATTTCCTCATTTGCAAAATGGGATAGAAAAGGCATAGGAAAAGGCCCCACTAGGGATTAAGATTAGTAGCACTTTATGCGCTTTTGCGCTTGACGGAGTGAGGCATGTAGACGTGGGTGGCGTAACTGCATGAGTAGCAGCAGCGCCATTCCTGTACGGAGTTATAAAGCGAAATCCCGCCAGCTGCCCTGGGAAGTCGTATGGAAGAGGAAGATCTCATTATCACACGAGTCAGTGTGGATGCTCTGCTGTTTGGCTCACGTGGTAACTGCCTACCTCTGTGCCTCCACATATACAGGTGAGCAGGATTCCATACAAGGATCAGCGGTAGTCCCCTCTTTAGAGGCAGTCCATGCTTTTTATTTTAAAATTTTTATTAAAATATAATTAACAGGAAAAAATAACATAAAATATAATCAACAAAAATTCACACTTTCAAAGTGTTGTATTAGTCAGTTCTGTCATGGCTGTGGGCAGAATACCCGAGGGAAGAATGTAAAGGGTGGGAAGATTCATTTTGGCTCGTGGTTGCAGAGATTTCAGTTCATAGGCCTTGATTTAATGATTCTGGGCCCGTGGTGAGGCAGAACTTCATGGCTGGGGAGAGGTGGAGTGAGAGGCCATTCACCTCTCTTTGGGCAGGAAATAGGAGATAAAAAGGAGCCAGAGCAAGATGTCTCCTTCAAAGTCACGCTCCGAGGAGGCACTCCTACTTCCTCCACCCAGCCCCACATCCAAAGTCCCACTACCTTCCAGTCTATTCAAAATTTCAATCTGTCAGTGGACCCAGCTGTGTTCATAGGTCAGGGCCCTTAGGATAGAATCAGCTCTGGCCACTCCCTCAGACACACTGAGAGGGGAGCTTTACTACTCTCCTGGGTGCCTCTCAGTTCAATCAAGTTTCCAATCAAGATGAATCCTCCCAAGTGTATAATTCCTTGGCCTTGAACCTGACATCCAACTGAAAGCTGTTATTACTCTCAGCAGAAGGACTCAAGTTATTGAAAGACTAGTTGTGACACTCCTTTACTATTTACTACACTTTTAAATAAAAGACCTTCACAGTGAGGATTTAAATGAATATAGAAATAATCATCAGATGAATATCTTTCTATTTGAGTATATAGTATATAGTGTGCGTGTGTGCACGTGCACGTGCAATATTTTCATACTTTAATGGGTCCTGCTCATTATGGGTACATTATTATATTTTATAATTGAGCATGGCTTTATTTCAAGAAATGATTATTTTTTAAATGTTTATTATTTGGCCACCTCACTAAATTCTATTACTATCTCTAACAGATGTTCGGGCTGGGATTTAGCTCAGTTGGTAGAGCGCTGCGCTGCAGTCTCTGAGGTCCCTAGTTCAATTCCCAGCGCCACAAAGATGGGGGAAGGAACTGGCAATCCACTCCCAAGGCAATCCCGAAACAGTCAGCCATTGAAAACCCTATGAGGGTTGTTATGAGTACAAACTGGAAGATACCTAACAATAACAACAACAGATGTTGAGATAATTTTGTTAGGGAGACAATCATAAAAGAGGTAAATAATGACCCTTTTTCCTTCTTCTTTCTTAAACTTATATTTATATACCTTTTTCTTGTCTCATTGCTTTGGATAGAACTTTTAGAAAAAGGTAAAATAATAGTGGTGATAATGAACAGCCTTGTAAAGATTTTTCCTTTAAATGGAAGACACAAATGGTTTTTTACTAGGTATAATGAATAATGATTGTTTTGAGACAGGTTCTTTTTAAAAATAATGTATAAGAGTCTTTTATATTTGCTGTTGTTGTTGTTAGGTGCGGTCAAGTCGTGTCCGACTCATAGTGACCCTCATAAGGTTTTCAATGGCTGATTGTTTCGGGATTGCCTTGGGAGTGGATTGCCACATCCTTTTCCCACTTTTGCAGTGCTGGGAATCAAACTCAGGAACTCAGAGACTTCAGAGCAGTGCCCTACCAACTGAGCTAAATCCCAGCCCCCTTTTATATTTAGTATCCTAAAAATAGGGGCTGGGCTTTAGCTCAGTTGGGAGAATGTTGCTTTGCACTCTCTGAGGCCCTGGGTTCCATCCTCAGCACTGCAAAAATGGGAGAAGGATGTGGCAATCCACTCCCAAAATAATCCCCAATCAGCTACTGAAAACCCTAAGAAGGTCACTATGAGTCAGACATGACTCGAGGGCACTTAAAAACAACAACAACAACAACAACAATTTAAAAAAATCAAGAATGTCTGTTGAATTTTATAAAATGTCTTTCCACTAACTACCAATCTTCTTGTTTCTTTTGCCATATTTAATATCCTATATTTTATTAACATTATTTTCCTAATATTGAATCATCTTTACTTTCTTTGAATAAAATAGACTTGATAATAGATTGTTTGCTAATTTTAATATAATGTTGGATTTGATTTGTTGAATCATTTTAGGCAGGAAGACTAGAAAATGGCAGCTATGGATTTAACAGAGTACCTGGAATTTTGGATGGACCATAAGCAGAGTAGGTGGTTGAAATGTAGGTTTTATGAGAAGGTAATGGGAAGAGACACTGGAAAAATACACTGAGATTTGGGGACGTGGCACCTTGGCTCTGCATCAAAGTTGTCAGTTTGAGAAACATTAATGGATGATGTTTAAAGCCAGGAGAGGAGGTGAGGATCTCAGGAGAATGAGATAAAAAATTTAAAAAAAAAAACCTTTCTGAACTCATGGAAATGGTGATGAGGACCTAGGAGGTCAGAGAAATGGGAGGAAATTAGAAGAATATGAGGGAGAGAAGAAGGTCAGTGGTGGTCATGTGAGACAGGAAATAGATTTGGGATTGGTCATTTGCAGATTTGGGAAGAGCAGTTTCAGGACAGATGAAAAGGAAGGAAAGAGTTAAGAGGCAGCGGTGAAGAGGAAACAGCGAGGCTGTCTGATCATCATTATTACGAGCATTATTATCATCCCTGCCATTCCCACCGAAATTGTGGACATACAATCCAGAAGTTGTGCAAAATAACTCAGCTGCATTAAAATACTGTGTGGCCGTAGGAACACGTGCAATGATGGGGGCCAAACCAATGAAGTGGAAAACCAGAAGAGAACAGGTCAGGAAATCCTTGTTTAATTTCTTTCCCAAACCCTCTGGGGGATTCTCCAGACAGTTTTAAGCCTGATCAACAATGAGTGTTGCCATGAATTTATTTTCCTTGCGGATCTTTATTTAAACAGTGTGTCATAGGCCACCTCCTGCCACTGTTGCCTGCCTGGGCGGCGGGGAAGTCCTGGGGTCTGAGAAGTCAGCCACAGACAGAGAACACCTTTCCATGTGTAACCCAGAGGCCAGTCTCTGGCTGCTGTGATGTTAGAGTGATGTCGTGACCCGCTGGGGCATCTTGTTTGAGAACCATTTGTCACTAACTAGAGTTAAGTAGGTATGTTTGTGAGTAATACACTTAAAATATTTCATGGTGTATGACATGCAGCCCTGTTGTGATATTTTAACGTTCTTGCTTTCAACTATTTTGTGGGTAAGAGAAAAAGGGTTGGTGGTAGAGCTAGAAATTTTGATATTGGGGAGAACCAAAGAAAGCCCTGTAGACAGATGCTGGATTGTGTCACTAGGGTATTTTATCATGGAAGATGACTTGAGTTTTTTACTTCCTTGGGATATGCACCTGTTGTTGTTGTTATTAGGTGCCATCAAGTTGGGTCTGACTCATAGCAACCCTAGGGAATTATCTGGACACTGCCGAGATGGACCAGGAGGGCACTGGGGCTGAGGTCCACTTGGTCCAGGCTGAGGTCTGAGCCCTCCCCAGATCCTGCCCTGTTCCTGCCACCTCTGGTTACCCTTAACCCAGGAACCTGGACTGGGACCTATTTGACTCCCTAAGAGCCAATAAAGCTCACCAAGTCCCAGTTCATCTTTCACCTACTTTACTCCTACCCCTCCCATCGAGTAATCTAAGATGGCCCCCAAACAGCCCAGGCCTGGCGTGGCCTTTTTCAGCCTAATTGGCTGCCCAGAGCTATCTGATTGGTTACTAAAGAAAGCTCAGTGATTGGTCCAGGCTGCACCTAACTCCCCAATAGTAAGTACACTTTTCCAAGCCCTCACACGGAGAGCTGCTCCTCCTGGCACAAGCCGCTCTCTGATTGGTTGCACCCTAGTTCACACCCCCACCTAGAGTGTATGTAAGTAGACCACTGATATTACCCCAGGTGTCCTTTTGTTTCTTTCTTCCCAACTAACTTGACTGATTGCCACACCCTACACCTGACTTCACCACTTTGATCATCCAGACCTTTAATCAAGCCACCGAGAGGCAACACTCTTATAGTCAAGAAAGGAGGCCTCGAGCAAGCCAGGAATAGCTCTCAATCCCCTCCAACCCCCACTCTGGGGAGGAGGTGAGAGAAGATGACTGGCAAGAAGCAACATCACCAGACTGTCGGCGTAGCGAACAAGGATATCAGAGATGTTTGTCACTTTGATACAGAGCTGTTATTCCATCATAGCAGCAGTAACCTGTGCTGTCAGCTAGAAAGCTTTAGGCTCTCCCACGAAGGAGTAGCTTAATAAAGTTCCTGTTTATTTTATTTAAGAAGGCCTCCTGAGGTCCTTCTTGGTGCCATCGACCAGCTCTTGCCCACCCCCAAGGGTCCCTGAGCGTACTGGTGTTGTGGTGAAGCTCTGTGGTCTTTTGCTGGGCTGGAGCAGACTCCAAAAATCTACTTTTATAACATTTTACATGTTCTAAGCCCTGTGATATATTATTTTGATTTAAAAATCGATTATCTTCTAAAAAGATGTATGACACAAGAGAAATATTTTATCTTTATCATGTGTTTACTATTCCTATCTTCATTCTTTTTGTGGATTTCAATTTTTATTTAGTATTATTTTATTTCTTCCTGAAGGATTCCCTCTTTAACATTTCTTATAGTACTCATCTGCTGATAATGAATTCTTTTCTGTCTTTGTGCATCTGAAAGACCTTTACTTCATCTTCATTTTTCAAAGATAGTTTTGTTGGGTATAGAATTCTAGGTATATTTTCTCCTTCAGTTGTTTAAAAATATTTTACCATCTTCTGGCACAAATGCACACATGCACACACAGTGCAATTTAGTTTGCACAGATTTTGAGTATCACATTGCCACCATTCTGTTTATTTTCCTAAACATATTGTGTATTATGTTATTTAGTTGATTTTATAATTATCTCTTTATTACTGGTTTAAGCAATTTAATTATATTGTGTCTCACTAAAGTTTCCTTTATGCTCCTTTATTTGTGTTGCTTGGTTGGTTTTATTTTTCTTTAGTTGTTGTTTTTATTATAAGTGTATGCTCATTGTGTGAACTGATGGGTTTTATGGCATTTTTATACATGTATTCAATGTACTTCGCTCATGCTTCTTGTGCTTGTGTTTTGTTGAACTTACTTAGCATGTGGATTTATAATTATCCACAGATTGGAGAGATCCCAGCCACTATGTCCTCAAATAACCTCCCTGCCCTTCTTCTGAGAATCTAATATTAGTGCATTAGAGTTTTCCCACCTTTCAGTGTTCATTTTTTCAGTCTTTTTATTACTCTGCATTTCATTTCTGATGGTATCCATGTTTTTCTTTAGTCTAATCTGCTGTTAACCACAGCTTGTGTTTTTCACCTTATGCATTGTGTTTTTCTTCTTTGGATGTTCAATTTGGATCTTTTAAAAAAAGATCTTCCATGTCTCTCATTAACATAAAGATCCATTCTTTTACCTTCTTGAGCATATGGGGTGTATTCAGAGTAGCTATTTTAATATGCTGCACTTCAGCTTTGTTGAACAGGGTAAGAGTTGTCTCTAGTCTAAGGCTACTACAGCTCCAAATTGGGGATCCTCCACCCAATGTCCTGTGCATTGTGTGTCTTCTCTGCTGCGGTTGTTTTGAAGGTGAGTTATTTCTAGCCATATGTGACCTTTGGCTATTTTTATACAAGGTCCTTTCTGGTGTATTCTCTAACTAGTTAATTTCCTTACACGAATGTACTTATCTTTACATAGTTGAAGGATAGAGGAGAACATTCTCTGGATCTTCAGAACTCTCTGTGTGCAGAAATATCACCTCCTATATTCCTATCTTCTATAATTCTGTCAGCTTGTTGTGCTGTGGGGGCTTGCATGTCGCTGTGATGCAGATGTCTATGCTACTAGTATTTCAGAAACCAGCAAGGCCACCTAGGTGGACAGGTTTTAGCTGAGCTTCCAGACTAAAACAAACTAGGGAGAAGGACATGGTAGCCCACCCTCGAAACAATTAGCCACGAAAACCCTATGAATATCAGAGAAGCACTGTCAAATATAGTGCTGGAGAGTGAGTCTCCCAGGCTGGAATGCATTCAAGAAATGACTGGGGAAGAGTTGCCTCCTCAAAGTAGAATTGACCTTAATGATGAGAATGAAGCAAAGCTCCTGAGACTTCTTTTTGCTGATGTAGGATAACTTAAAATGAGAGGAAACATAGTGGCTGCAACATTGGGCTCAAATATAAAAAGGCCATGTGCCCTGCACACTGTTTGGTAGTGTTTCATTTGGCTGTACATAGCATCACTATGTGTAGGAGCCAACTCAATGGCACTAACAACAACAACATAAACCTATGGCCTTCTAGATTCAGTTGCAAGTCCTGTGGACATTTGTGCTTCTAAAGCAATTTCTAAAAATCATACTACTATCTCATTAATAAAATGAAATACTGGCCAGCTCAGCCAAGTCTTCTGCACATCTTCAAACATGTCAATGGACAATGGTAATGAGATTAGCCTCTGTCAGGTCCTTAAACTCAATTACCACTATCGATAATTAGGAGTGTCATGTTCATTAATGCATCCCAATATCAATCCATCCAGTCAGTTTTCATGTTCTATGTCCCAGTTTCTCCTGGAAAGCTAAGGAATGTGACAAGAAAGTAGAGAAACAAGAGGCTGTGGGAGAGGGTGGCAGGCAGGGAAGCTGACATAGGCCATCCATGATACACGTGGGGCGTCAGCAGAATAGAAAGAACCCGTATTGCTGGGAAGTAGTGAGCAAAGGTTCAGAAAAGTGAAGAGATGGGGGGTTCAGGTAGTTGGGATTTGATGCTAAGCCTGAGGGAAAGGCGTTGGAGGGGCAGGGACAGTGAAGTAACTGTTCCCAAAGAACAAAATTTAGTTTTAGGACAATTTTAGATGCACAGAAAAGTTGAGAAGATCATGTAGAGAGTTCTTACAACCTCACCACCCAGTTTCCCCATCACTGCCAACTTATGTTCTGTGGCACCACATTTGTTATAGTTAAAGAATTAGTATTGTGATAGTGATTAACTAAGATGCACGTTTTATTTAGATACTCTTAGTTTTTACGTGAAGTCCTCTCTGAACATCCCATGCAAGATACACATTTAACCATCATGGCTCCTTATGCTCCTCAATGTGACAGTTCCTCAGAGTTTCCTTGCTCTGATGACCTTGACAGCTTGCAGAGGTACTGGTCAAGTGTTTTGTGGAATGCTCTTCTAGTGGAATTTGTCCTATGTTCATGTCTTATGTATATACCATGTGATTGAGCTGCATAAATTTTATGACAATTAAAATGGTTTTCAGAAAGAATGTCACAGAAATAAAAGTGTCATTTTCATCACACATATCAAGAGTGCCTTCAATCAATGTAATTTATCACTGTTGATTTCGACCCTCACTAACTGGTTGAGGCCCTCATGTGTCTGTGAGCTTGTCATGCTGTGGGGGCTTGAGTGTTGCTGTGATGCTGAAAGCTATGCCAATGATATTTCAGACACTAGCAAGGCCATCCATGGTGAACAGGTTTCAGCTGACTAGGGAGAAGGACTTGGCAGCTGGTTCCCAAAACAATTAGCCGTTGAAAACCTTATGGATACCAGAGAAGCACTGTCAAATATGTTGTTGTTGATGTTAGGTGCCATTGAGTTGGGTCTGACTCAGTGACCCTATGTACAACAGAATGAAATACTCCCTGATTTTGTGCCAGGCACACAATCTTTTCTATGTTTAAGCTTATTGTTGCAGCCACTGTGTCAATCCACCTAGTGGACGGTCTTCCTTTTTTTCATTGACCTGCCACTCTCCCAAACATGATGCCCTTCTTCAGGGATTGGTCCCTCCTGACAACATGTCCAGAATATGTAAGATGCAGTCCAGGAAACTTGCCTTCAAGGAGCACTCTGGTTGCACTTCTTCTAGGACAGATCAGTTTGTTCTTTTGTCAGTCCATGGTATATTCACTCATCTCCAGTACCATAATTCAAAGGGACCAATTCTTCTCCTGTTTCTCTTATTCAATGTCCACCTTCCAAAACTATATGATGCAACTGAAATACCATGGCGTGAGTCAGGCACACCTTCATCTTCAATGTGACATCTTTACTTTTCCGCACTTTAAAGAGGTCTTTTGCAGTAGCTTTTCTCAATACAATGTGTCTTTTGATTTCATGACTGCTGTTTCCATGGGTGTTGACTGTTGAACCAAGTAAAGCAAAATCTTGGGACAGCCTCAGTTTTTTCTCCATTTATCATGAAGTTACTGACTACCCCAGTTGTAAGGATTTTTGTTTTTTTTGACGCTGAGGTGCAATCCATACCAAAGGTTGTGTTCTTTGATCTTCATCAGTAAATGTATCAAATCCTCTTCACTTTCAGCAAGGTGAGTTGTGTTATCTGCATAACACACATTGTTAATGAGTCTTCCTCCAAACCTAATGGCATGTTCTTCTTCATAAAGTCCAGCTTCTTGGATTATTTGCCCAGTACAGAGATTAAAGAGGTATGGTGAAATACAGTGCGATGCACATCTTTCTTGACTTTAAACCAGGCAGTGTTTCCTTGCTCTGTTCAAATGACTGCCTCCTGGTCCATGTACAGATTCCTCGGGATTACAATTAGGTGCTCTGGCATTCCCATTCTTCACAATGTTATCCATAATTTGTTGTGATCCACACAGTCAAATGCCTTTGCCTAATCAATAAAACATAGATAGACATCTTTTTAGTATTCTCTGCTTGGGGCTAATATCCACCTTATATCAGCAACGATGCCCCTGGTTCCCCACCCTCTTCTGCATTTGCCTCGATTTTCTGGCAGTTCCCTACCAATATACTGCTGCAGTTGATTTTGAATGATCTTTAGCAAAATTTTACCTGTATGTGATATTAATGATATCAATTTATAATTTCTACATTTGATTGGACCCCTTTTCTTGAGAATAGGCACAAATATGGATCTCTTCCAGTCAGTTGGCCAGGTAGCTGTTTTTCAAATCTCTTGGCATAAACAAGTGAGCACCTCCAGTGCTGCATCAGTTTGTTAAAACATCTCTCTTGGTATTCCATCAATTCCTGGAGGCTTGTGTTTCACCAGTTCCTGCAAGGCAGCTTCCACTTCTTCCTTCAGGACCATTGGTTCCTAATCATATGCACCCACTTGAAATGGTTGGTCATCCACCAATTCTTTTTTGTATAAAGACTCTGTGTATTCCTTCTATGTTCTTTTGATATTTCCTTTGACATTTAATATTTTCCCTATAGAATTGTTTGCTATTGCCACTCAGGCTTGAATTTTTTCTTTAATTCCTAAAGCTTGGGAGAAATGGAGCATGTTCTTCCCTTTTGGTTTTCTATCTCCAGCTCTTTGCACATGTCATTAAAATATTTGATTTTGCCTTCTTGAGCTGCCCTTTGAAATCTTTTGCTTAATTCCTTAACTTCATTGTGTCTTCCTTTTAGCTTAGCTGATCAATCTTCAAGGGCACATTTTAGAGTCTCTTTTGACATGTAATTTGGTCTTTTCTTTTTTCCTGTCTTTTTAATAACCTTTTGCCTTCCTCATGAATGATGTCTTTGATGTCATACTACAACTCTTCTGGTCTTCAATCATTTGTGTCTAATACATCAAGCCTGTTCTTGATATAGTCTCTAAACTCCAGTGGGATATATTCAGTGTCATACCTTGGCTTTCATACATGTGTTCTAATTTTCTTCAGTTTCACTTTGAACCTGCATATGAGCAGTTGATGGTCTGATCCACACTCAACACCTGGTCTTGTTTTGACTTTGATATTGAGCTTTTCCATCATCTTTTTCCACAAGTATAGTCAGTTTGGTTCATGTATGTTCCATCTGGTGAATTCCATGCATATAGTCACCATTTCTGTTGGAGAAAAAGTGTATTTGCAATGAAAAAGACATTGGTCTGACAAAATTCTATTATGGGATCTCCAGCATTGTTTCTGTCATTAAGGCCATATTTTCTAACTACTGGGCCACCTGCTTTGATTCTAACTTTTGCATTGAAGTTACCAGTAATTATCAATACACCCTGATTGCATGTTCAATCTGTGTCAGGTTGCAGAAGCTGGTAAAAATCTTCCTTATCTTCATTTGTAGCCTTAGTGGTGGATGTGTAAATTTGAATAATAGTCATATTAACTAGCCCTCTTGTAGGTGTATAGATATTATTCTATCACTGACAGCATTGTATTTCAGAACAGATCTTGTGAAGTCTTTTTTGATGATGGATGTTACCCTATTTCTCTTTAATCTGTCATTCCCGGCATAGTAGACCATGTGATTATCCAACTTAAAATGGCCCATGTCAGTCCATTTTAGCTCAGTGATGCCTAGAATGTCAATGTTTATGTGCTCCATTTC
The DNA here is from genome assembly GCA_007922755.1 of Pedetes capensis. Classification (NCBI taxonomy): domain Eukaryota; kingdom Metazoa; phylum Chordata; class Mammalia; order Rodentia; family Pedetidae; genus Pedetes; species Pedetes capensis. Next base: position 17,256 of record VMDO01021212.1, read on the forward strand.
CTTTTTGATGATTTCTAATTTTCCTAGATTCATACTATGTACATTCCATGTTCTAATTTTTAATGGATGTTTACAGTTGGTCCTTCTCATTTTGAGTCATGCCACATCAGCAACTGGAGGTTCCTGGGGCTTTACTCCAGTCCTGTCATTAAGGTAGACTCTACTTGGAGGAGGCAACCCTTCTGTAGTCATCACTTGAATGCCTTCCACCTGGGGGTCTCAGTCTGCCATACTGTGGGAGCTTATGTGTTGCTGAGATGCTGAAAGCTATGATACCAGTAGGGGCTGGGATTTAGCTCAGTTGGGAAAGCGCTGCTCTGCAATCTCTGAAGTCCAAAGTTCAATTGCCAGCACAACAAAAATGGGAGAAGGATGCGGCAATCCACTCCCGAGACAATCTTGAAACAATCAGCCATTGAAAACCCTATGAGGGTCACTATGAGTCAGACACAACTCGACGGCACCTAACAACAACAACATGCTACCAGTATTTCAGATACCAGCAGGGCCACCCATGGTGGACAGGTTTCAGCTGAGCTTCCAGACTAAGGCAGACTAGGGAAAAGGACCTGACAGTCCACTCCCCAAAATACAACATTGGGCTCAAACATCAAATGACCATGGGCATGGCACAGTGTTGGGTGGTGTTTCATCCTGCTCTATGTAGGGTCTCTATGGGTTGGGTTCCACTTGATAGCACTCAACAACAGAACTGGTTGAGGTGGTATTATCACTAGCAGCTGTGTAGTGACTAATTCTCCCCCCTTTTCTGTATTTATTGGAAAGAACTTACAATGTGCGTTATGGAATAAATAGTTATTCTTTTCCTCCTTGAGGCAGACTATCTACATAAATTATTTGGAATTCCTCATAGACTTGTATATTCTCCCTGTACATCTGCTTATCTGCTCAGCACCCATATAATATTACATTGTACAAATGTAACATGATTTTCTTATCCATTCCTGTATGGCTGGACCTCTTGATTGCTTTCTAGTTTGGGGTATACATGAATACAGCTACTATACATGTGTAGGGCTGGAGTTTGGCTCAGTTGCTAGAGTGCTTGTTCTGAACACTCGAAGGCCCTGGGTTGGATCCCCAGCAGCACAAAAATGGGAGAAGGATGTGGCACCCACTCCTGAAACAATCAGCTATTGGAAACCCCATGAATAGCAGAGAAGCACTGACATAGTACTGAGTACAGCACAATGTCAAAGTGCTTTGTACTGTTGTACATAGGGTCACTATAAGTTGAACCTGACTCAATGGCACCTAACAACAACAACAACAATGATAAATTATGTTCGGTATCTTCTGATACACTTATTTGTAATCCATATATCTTCTTTTGAGTTTTCTGTTTAGATCTTTTGCCCATTTTTAAACCATTTGTTTTCTTATTGTTGAGGTTTAAGAGTTCTTTACATACTGTGTAGATAGATCCTTTATCAAATATGTGTTTTTCAAATATTTTCTCCCAGTCTAGTCTCCCAGTCTTTTCTTTTCATTCTCTTTAGAGTATATTTCAAAGAGGAAAGCTTTTAAATGTTAATTCAACTTAATTTATTAATATTTTCTTATTTGGATCATGTTTTTGATGTATATAAATCTTCATTGGGAAATCCAAGGCCACCCAGATTTTCTCCTGTGTTTTCTTCTGAAAGTTTTATGGTTTTACATTTAGCATTAAGGTCTATGATATATTTCCAGATAATTTGGGTGAAAAGCATAAGGTCTGTGTTTGGATTCTCTTTCTTTTCTTACCTGGATGCCTGTCTGATTCAGGACCTTTTGTTGAAAACACTGGCTTTTATTGTCTATCGCATTGCTTTTGCTTTTTTTGTCATAGGTCAGTTGACTGTATTTGTATGAATCTATTTCTGGCCTTTCTAGCCTCTATTTCTTTGGTCTGTGTGTCTATTCCTTCAATAATCCCACATTGCCTTGATTTGCATAACTTTATAATAATGAGAGTCTTCCAATTTTCTTCTCGTTTGGTGTTCTGTTGGCTATGGTAGGCATTTTGCCTTTGAATATAGGTTTTAGGATGAGTTTGTTGAGATCATCTACAAAAGCTTTCTGCAATTTTGATTGGAATTGCATTGACTCTATAGTTCAAGTGGGGAAGAACCAATATTTTAACAATATTGAGTTTTCTAATCTATGAACAAGAAATTGCCTTCTATTTAGTTAGATCTTTAAGTTCTTGACAGAGTTTTGTTGTTTTCTGCACATGGATCCTATACCTATTTTATTTAATTTACACCTAAGTGTTGTATCCTTCGGGTGCTATTGGAATACTGTTATGTTTTGATTTTTTTGTTGTTCTTGCTCAACTGGAGGTTGGGCCCAGGGCCTCACACTTGCTAGACAAGCACTCTACCACTGAGCTGCACACCCAGGACCTTTTTTATTTTTTATTTTGAGACAGTCTGCCTCTGCACAGGCTGCCTCTGGCCTTGAAGTTGTATTTATTGGAAAGAAGTTACAATGTGCCTTTAAGGAACAAGTAGTTATTCTTCTCCTCCTTGAGGCAAACTATTGACATAAATTATTTGGAATTCCTCTCATAGGAATTCTTGAACTTGTGATTCTACTGCCTTAGCATCTTGAGTCGCTGGGGTTACAGGCAGGCACCACTGCACCCAGCTTCAAAACCATTTATGAAGGGTTCCACCTGCATGGAGCACCACAGTGGACCTGGGACCGGATGAACTGATTAGACAGCAGGTCTCCTTGGCAGAGATGGGTGTCCGTCAGAGATAGAGGGACAAGGCAGACTCGCTAGACAGGGCAGGCGTTAAACCAAAGGCAACATCACAGGGCATTTGCAGAAGGGGCAGAAGAGTCCAGTGGGAACAGGACGTGGGGAGAGGGGACTGGGGGAAGTTGAGAGCAGTGCTTCCATTGAGGCCTCAAAGGCTTTCTTATTGAATGGAAAGACACACACCTTCCATTACAAGTCAGCCAGTGATCATTCTCTTATTTAATTTTAATGTTAGAAATGTACCAGCCAGGTGTGGTGGCACACACCTGTAATCCTGGCATTTGAGCCACTGTGGCGGGGGGATCATGAGTTCAAAGCCAGCTTGGGCTATATAGCGAGACTGTGTCAAGAAAAATCACCAGATTTTCCGTTCAGAAACGAGAGAGTACAGACTCACTCTCTACTCCGCCTGCTCTCAACAGGCAACCAGATACAACGTCACCTTGGCCCTTGGCCACAGTCCGTTCCGGAAGGCTTGTCCAGTGCCAGTCCATTCCAGTTTAGAGCACCTCCCCTGCCCCAAGAAATAAAGTAAATTGCTGGGCACCGTAGCACACACCTGTAATCCCAGTGCCTCCGGAGGCTGAGGCAGGAGGATCATGAGTTCAAGGCCACAGGCAGCCTGATCAACTTGGTGAGACCCTGCCTCAAAAAATAAAGACAAAGAAAAGGGGCCAGGGGTGTAGCTCAGTGGTAGAGTGCTTGCCTAGCATGCACGAGGCCTTTGGTTCAAACCCTCATACTGCAAAGAAAAGAAAGAAAGAAAGGAAGGAAGGAAGAAAATGAAAAAAGAAAAAAGAAAGAAAAATAAAGAATGTAAAAGAAAAAAAGAAAAGAAAACAGAATAAAAGAAAAAAAAGAACAAAAAAGAAAAAAAAAAGAAATAACGTAAATGTATTATTGGTCCCTGCCCCACATTGAATGGCTAATTCAGACTCAGGATGCCATTCACATACTCAGCAGTAAGCTCTTTTTAAAATTCAATTGTTGTTCTTGCTGTTTTCCTCTTCACTTGCAGTGCTAGAAAGTTTCTTGGGCACCAGGATGACCATATGGTATGGTATATATATATATATATATATATATATATATATATATATATATCCCAAGAGCCTGTGAACACAGAAATAGGGCAGGTCCTTCCTGCTTGAGAGCCACTGTCTTTGTTCCGCCGGAAAGCGTCAGGGGCTTTAGCACAGCGTTTGAGCCTTGAGCAAGTGGCTGGGGTCAACCCAGGATTCTCTCAAACAAGTTGGTCAAGGACCCAAATGGCCTAGTGCAGATGGGTCTGCGTGCGGGGTCCTGCAGGTCTGTGGGAATGACTCCGCAGTGAGGGAAGGACTCTGCTAGCCAGAAGGGAGGGGGCAGGTAGCCAGAGAATGTCAAGACTTGAACAGAAATGGGGAGTCCCCAGGCTTGCTGATCACCTGCTGCACAACATCAGACTAAGATGCAGAGACACCGGCCACCTGGCTGCCGAGCCGCAGCCACGCACCGCACACAGCGGGGCGCATCCATGCCTGTGCGCACCTCACTCACAAATGAAGTGGAAGATGGAGAAGGTCGACCCTGCACAGACCTTCTGGGACGTCCCCACCCTGTTCCACCACTGGGGCTCAGGACCGACGTCTGACCTTGTGGCAGCACCGACAGCGAAGCCCAGCTGTCAGCCCTTGCCTTACGAGCCGGGTCCTGAGCGAGGGCCTGGGCTGCCCTCAAGAGCATCAGGAAAGCCCCAGGATATCCCAGCCACCACTCCACACCCAAACCTCAGTGGACGGTCCAGCTGGCAGGCAGCCGCATCAGCCGTAAAGTCCTGAGCCTCTCTGACCTCCAACCAGGGGCCTAAGGGGATGCAGGACCAACAGCATCTACAGCTCTTCCCCAGCCTGTGACTCAGTGTCCCCAGCCACCCCAGAAAAGCACCTTCTGCTCCCACAGATGAGGCCACCGCAGATGGGTGGTGACCCCTGGCAGCATCACAAGAATGTGACCCAGAGCAACATCGAGGCAGCTCCGAGATCCAGGCCACCATCTGAGCAAAAACCCACAAAAGGAGGCTAGAAATTGCCCCCTGCTGAAATAGAAGATTGCATAGGACCAGGGGCCACCTAGGCCCTTCACAGAATATAGTCAAAATTCACTCCTCATCCCAAGAACCAGGGATACTCAAATTCCCACGAAAGATGATCTGCTCACACCAACACCAAGATGCATCATCTGGCAGGGGTTTTAAGGCAACCGTCACAAAACAGCTTCCACAACCAATCAAAAATTCTCATGAAACAAAGGGAAAAGATAGGAGAGAAGAGGCCAAGGCTCGTCATCTCAGCGACATAGGAGGCTGAGGCAGGAGGATCGTGAGTTCAGGACCAGAGGCAGCCAGTGCAACTTAACGAGGCCCTCTCCCAAAATAAAAACTTATAAAAGGGGCTGGGGGTGCTGCTCAGTGGTAGAGCATTTGCTTAGCCTGTGCGAGGCCCTGGATTCAATGCTCTATTACTGCAAAACACAGACAGACAGACAGACAGACCCGGATTTGATGGTGGGAGTGTGGGGCTCTCGCAAGGGCAGGAGCTAAGAAGAGAGTTGCTAAGGCCTGCAGCAACTCTGTCCACCGTTCCCATCTGGAAAGTTTGGGCATTAAAATCTGCCCATATTCAGCTGCTAGTTGGCCCCATGGCACCTCTTCTGGGGTGCAGGCCAGTGCCCAGCTGAACTCTGGGAAGAAGCCATGAATGCCAGCCCATCTGGGAGAGACACAGTTAGGGGAGTTTGCCTCCCATTGGAGATGCCCTCAAGAGGGCTGTCCAGCTGGAGCCACGTACGGGGAGCTCTCTAGGGAATGCATCGATGGCCCCGTGTCATGTGTCAGGACACTGCTCTGCTAGGTTCCTACCCCTAGGGCACCCAGTTGCCGGGATTCACTGACTGTAAATGAGGTGCATCAGGCCAGGACCTGTATGAGGTTGGGGGCCACATAGCAGCTCTCAGCTGTGTGCCTTGGAGCATGGATTCCAAAGAGGCCATGGACACAGAAGCTGCCCTCCAGCCCCTGAAGGTGTCATCCAGGACCCTGTCCTGAGCAGGCTCCCATTGACAAGGGACATCTAGGCTTTGAGCAGAGCGCATCTGCTGTTGGGAAGCCACAGGCTAGAGGAGGGAGTGGTGTGAAGAGCCCTCAGCTGAATCGCGGGTCTGGCACCAGGGTGGCTGGCAACGTGGCCCTCATGGGGAACAGAGAGGAGCCAGTTATGGGTGCTGACCGTGTGCCTTTCACAGGATGTCTCTTTTCCTTGGTGGATGGCCACAAGTGCAACCAGAGGGGTCCCTTGCATAGAACAGTTGTTCGTATGGCAGGTGCCCTAGGAGCTCGTGTCCTATCCATGCTCATGTTCTGCCCACCCCACCATCACCCTGGCACTGGGAACCTGGCCTTGGTTCTCACCGGCATTATTGGGAGACTCGGCCTGGGGTGGTCCTTGGCTCTTCAGATGGACAATGCACCTTCAGCACACCACCAGAGTGGGCAACAAGGCCAAGGACTTCAACTTCCAGATTCTGGGCAAGTGGGGGATAATGGTTAAGGAGGGCAGTCCTCCGTCCCCAGGCCAAGCAAGGCAGGAAGGAGAGTGTATCGGTCACTTTCCCCTCACTGTGACCAAGTCCCTGCCAGGGCAACCTGAGAGGAAAGATTTATTTTGCTCACGGTTTTGGAGGGTTCAGCCCATCATCCCTTGGCTCCATGCACTGGGGCAGAACATCATGGCGGCAGGAGACGAGGGAGAGGCTCTTCTTCACTTCCTGGTGGATAGGAAGCAGAGAGGGCGAGGCAGGAACTGAGTATAACCTACAAAGGACACACCCCTAGTGACCTGCTTCCTCCAGCCAGACCCCACCTCCTGAAGATTCCAGAACCTCCCAACACTGCACCATCAGCTGGGGATCAGGAGTTCAACATGCAAGCCTGCAGGGGTCATTTCACGTTCAATCATGACACAGAGGCAGGTGGAGTAAGAGAGGGCATGTTCAAGTCCCGAATGGCTCATTAAAGGAAGTGGCAGGGAGCGTAGAACGCAGTCTGCCCACCTGGGGAGATGCCTCTGGTGTCCTCTCTCTGGCTACTGGCTTAAGCCATGTGGGTGTGGTGTAGATCTGGAAACAGCACTAAGGGTGACCAAGCTCCTGCCTCTGGAACAAGAAAATTAAACTTGCATTCAAAATGGGTGGTGAGGCGCCATAAAGTTACAAGTATTCACTTCTGAAACAAGCTCAAGTCTCAGCACAAGGAGCTAGGAGATGGCAGCGTGTGGCAACTCCATCATTTTTCATGACCATATAGTGCTCCCTTGTAAAGGTGTACTAGTTTTAAAAATCCGTTTTCTACTCCCAACTATAGCAATGGCATCTCAGAAGTCACAGCTCAGCTGATGGAAGGTGTCCTATGAGATGGGAGGTATGGTGGTGGAGACTTGTGGAGGGATCCTCGGTGTGGCAGAAGGAAACCCTTCTTTCCACCAAATGGACCACCGGGGTAGAATTGTGTCCACAATAAAAAGCCAATTCTCCATTTGCTGCCCCCACCCCCAGTCACCTCTCTTCTTCCCCTTTCTCTGCCTCACATTCAATATTCTGACCCCAGAGCCTTTGAACATTCTGTCCCTCTGTCTGATACACCCTTTCCTTAGACCTTTGTATGGCTGGCTCCCCCTGGCCTTCCAGATCTCAACTCAAATGTCCCTTGGATGTCTTCTCTTCCCACTTATTTTCCCTACCACTCTATGCCATCAACTTATATTGTTTTACACAGTGCACTATTAAATCAACTTGCTTCTGTATATGTTTTTTCCTTTATTATCTGCCCGCCCCTTCTAAAATATGAGACCCTGAGAGTGGGAAGCTGTCTATGCCATTCAGCCTTGCATCTGGGACTCACACCTTCACCTGGCATTCTCAGCAAATGAATAAACGCACCCACGGGCCCCCAGGTTATTTCTTCCAAGACATTGTTTGACACAGCAGGACGCTCCACCCTGTCAGAAAGCAGAAGGATTTGTTTGAGGGAATGCAACAAAATATATTTTTAAGCTCCATAAACATATGATGAATGCTAACAAGGTATTTTCAAAATAAGAAGCACAGAGAAACAGCTTATGTTTCTGGTCAAATGAAGTTGTAATCAAATCATTATCAAAGCAAAAAAAAAAAAATCAGAATGAGTCAGAAGAGTTTTTGGAAAGATTTAGCAACTTAGCTGACTGGAAGAGATTTTCCTGGACTAAATACCCGGCTGCTTTTGGGGCACACAATTTCTCCCTGGCAAGTACAAGTCAGAGCCCACAGATCCTCTGGGAGGTCAAAGAAATCCTCTCCGTGACTCACCACGGTCGCTCTCGTCCTGCGTGGTTTCCAGAGAGCTTCCACACAAAGGTCTGTCCAGGAGGCTGCGTTTGTCTTCCAGACCAGCAGAAAGCGCTTACCCTCAGAAATGTTTAATGACTCAGCCCGGACTGGCAAAACCACGCGGTCACAGCTCTGTTCTTCAGGAGAGAGCCAATTAGCGCTCCTGGTTATTATTTACATTTTATGCAATAGATCACTGAAATTGTGTTGGTGATTTATCACGGATATTACGGTATTGTCAGCATAATTTATTCAGATCATGCTGAGACACCTGGAAAGTAAGTAAAGGAAAAAGCAATGGCGTCGGGTACATTGGTTTTTCAAAGAGATTTCTCAGCTTCTGTCTTCTCTCTCCCTTTCTCTTCTCTTTTTTTTAATGAGGATATATGTTAAGAAAAATCATGGACCACTTAGCTATTAAATTGTTCTAGGATAATCTGCATTAAAAGTTTGCTTGATATTCCTTTTTTTCTGTGGAGAATATGGCTTGGGCTTTCAATTGCTTTTCTTTTATGTCTTTTGCATTTGGTCTATTCTTTCAAAGCAAAAATAAATTTTAGAATAAATATAATTTGTCTTTAGATTATAGCAAAGTCATGTGGATTAAATACGGGGACTGTCAGTTTCTCTTTCGATTTATAAAACACCCTTATCTTCTGCCTTATACTCTATTTGCCCCAATTTCTGGGAAATAATTGTCACTCATCTGAATTGTTGTCATTGTTAAGTGCCATTGAGTTGAGTCTGACTTATGACGGCCCAGTGTACAACAGAATGAAACGCTCTCCGATGCTGTGCCATGCCCAGCACTATTGTCAGTGCTTCTCTGCTATTTATAGGGTTTTCAATGGTGGAGAGTTTCGGGAGTGGATTGCCAGGTCCTTCTCCCTAGCCTGAACTAGAAAGAAAATATTCCAGTTGTTGGAGCCATGAATCTCCTAGGCCCTGCCGGAAGCTGTTATTGAGCAATGGCCATGTTTTGGGAATAAGGGCCCTGGATTCTAATCATGGTTTAGCCCTGCCTTCATCTGACTCCAGGAAGCACTAAAATCCTCAGGGTTCTGTGTCCTAACCAGTGGGGTGGCTTTTCTCACAGTGAGGTTCCTGGCTGTCCGGCACCAGCCTGCTGCGTCTGTCCCAGATCTAGAGAAGCACCGGGGCTGTTTCAAGCAGGTGTCAGAGTTAATGCTTTTACCAATTGAGTTTAAAATCATCAGGCTGGGACATTCCTGCAGCCACTTCCAATGGCAATCTTCCTAGAATTCTCAATGTTCTAATTATACCGTGTGTTCTGTGTGCTCCTAAACCTATACAGGAAACAAAATTGGGTCCTTGGCTCTTATTTAACAGTTGTGAGCCCTCTTAATATTAAAGAGGACTTGGAAATGAATGATTTATGGCATGAGGCATCCTAATATGAGCACCCGGCCCCCTGCCACAGCCGAATGGTGCTGGGTGGCTGAGTCCTCCCCCAGGGCACCCGGCAGAGGTCCACAGGGTGAGGCATGATTTTCACGAGACGGCCATTTCAGCGTCCTCCTGCTGAGCCGGCCATCTGCACCTGGTCAGACCTATGGACTGCAGGGCCACATGACAAGAGCTTGAGTCTTTGCTGACTGTCTGAAGCCCTAGTTTAGGCTGCCGGCATCCTAAGCCCCAGCCATGCATGTTTGAAAGGTAGTTGTGGTCACGGCCCGCAGAAGTCCATTTGGCGCGTGTGAAAGGCCTCTCGCTGTCTCTGCTCACCCGCTCTTTCTCTCTTTGCTGCTCCTCCCACGTTGTGTCCACGTGGTTCTGGGCGGCCGGCTGCGACTCTTATGATCTCCAGGGCACTGTGCTTGGGGCCAGCAGTGGGTTCTTGACAACTGGAAAATTTTGCCTTGGCGCAAAGAATGCCAAGTTTGTTCTGTCCAGCAGTGGAAACTTGGGGGTGTTTGACAGTGATGGTTCCCAGCTTGAGAGCAAGGAGGAAAAGTAAGGGAGAGGGTAAGGTCCCCAAATACTCTGCCTGCCAGGGCTCCTGAGATCCAGCCCTGCCCCCCACCCACTCGGGTCTGTGTGATGTGACCATTTCAGTGTCCATAGGATGCTTCTGAAAAATTTCTATGTTAAACGACATTGACACTGGCTTCTGACACTTGGAATCAAGACTCAGAAATGCAATGAACTTTTCCAGTTAGCAGACAGCCTCTCTCTTTTTCCTCCACATCTCTCAGCTTCAGTGAAGCCAGCTAAGTTGATGTGAGAAGCCAATGGTGTGGGATATGGGAGATGGACCATTTACCCTTCATCTTGAAAGAGGAAGATCTGCCGGGCACCATGGTGCACACCTGTAATCCCAGGGATTTGAGAGGCAGAAGATCACAAGTTCGAGGCCAGAGGCAACCTGTATAATTTAGCAAGATTCTGTCTCAAAACAAAAAATAAAAATGGGCTGGGGGTGCAGTCCAGTGGTAGAGTATTTACAAAGTATGTGCAGGTGCAAGGCCCTGGGTTCAACCCCCAAATACTGCAAGGAAAAATAAGGAGGTTTAGCTCAGTTGGTAGAACATTGCTCTGCATTCTCTAAGGCCCTGGGTTCGATCCCCAGCACCACAAAAATGGGAGAAGGACATGGCAGCTCACTCTTGAAGCAATCTTGAAACAATCAGCCATTGAAAACCCTATGAGGATCACTATGAGTCAGATTTGACTCAACAGCGCCTAACAATAACAACGATAGCAATATAATGTGCATAGCTCTTAGTGGGGTCTGGGGTTTAGCTCACTTGGTAGAGCGCTTGCTCGGCAACCTCTGAGGTCTAGGGTTTGATCCCCAGCACCACCAAAACAGGAGAAGGACCTGACAGCCCATTCCCAAAACAATCCCAAAATAATCTGCCATTGAAACAGTGCTGGGCAAGGCAGTGTCAGGGAGTGTTTGGTTCTTTTGTACATAGGGTCGCTATGAGTCAGACCCTACTTGACAGCACCTAACAACAGCAAAGCTCTTGGTAAGTGATGCTGGCAGGTTCTTTTTTAGTTGAATGATACAAATCATAATCTCATTTCAAATAGCCTCTTATATATTTTCTCTTTCGTCTTTTAAACTGGACATATTTATTTTCTTGTGCCCTTTAAGTTATTTTGGAATTATTACCATTGATCTTGAAAAAGTTATCAATTAGAAGAGGAAAGTGCAGTGAGTGTGGAGGGGTGGGTTTTTGGATAGCTGGAGACTTTTGTGTCTTATTTTATCAGCCTGCTGAGTACACATTCCAGAAGCTGCAACTGCAAAGGCACTTTGTCTTCACAAAGGAAGAGGAGGGGACCACTCTGCAGGGCCACCCAGGGGCCACGTGGGGGTTGAGTGTTCATCCCCCAGAATTCACGTGTTGGAAACTTGTTCCCAAAATCTGTGTGTTAAGCGTGTGAAAAAATGTTCAACCTCCTCAGCCGTCAGGGATGTGCAAATCAAAACCACACTCGACCCATCTCAGCCCAGTCAGAAGGGTTGCCAGCAACAGACAACAACAACGCTGGCGAGGATGTGGGAGCAGGGAACCCTATACTGCCGGAGGGGCTGTAGCTCCTGCAGCCTTATGGAAATCAGTGTGGAGGGGCCTCAGAAAACTAAAAATAGACCTGCCATGTGATCCAGCCATTCCACCCTTGGACAACTACACAAAGGAGTCCAAATCATCAGACCATACAGACACCTGCACGTCCATGTTCGTTCTACCCCTGCTCACAATGACAAAGATACAGAATCAGCCTGGATGTTCATCAGCAGATGAACTGATTTTAAAAAATATGGTATATGTACATAATGGAATACTACTCACCCATAAAGAAGAATGCAAATCATATCATTCACAGGAAAATGGATGGAACTGGAGGTCATCACTTAATGTAAATAAGCCAGAAAGAGAAACACCACACACATTCTCACTCATACATGCAAGCTAGATTTATCCTAAAATGAAAAGAAAGGATTTATCTACATATATTTATATGCAAGTCTGACAAGTACAAGGGGATATTGCTTGAGGAGGGAATTAGGGGGGAAGGAGGTGGGAACAACGTGAGGGGAACTAGAGGGAGTCAACACTGGCCTGTAGGACTAACCCAAGAGCTGAAGTCCACTATCTGTACGAATCCCCAATGCTACACTTGATTAATTTATCGTAATGTGGGAAGCATGACCGATTTCTTTCATATGTTCAGGAAGTCCAGTTAATTTTGAACTTCAGGAAGTCTATTTAATTTTGAACTACTTTTTGTGATGTCCAGTCAAAGGGGAGCTGGGAAGGCATATGGTAAAATTTGTAGCAGCTACAGGGAGTGCTTTGTTGACGCATGCTCTCTCTGGAAAGAAGGGTTATGTCAGTGGTCCCGGTTCCTGGGTAGGTTCTGTCCCGTAAGGGTGATGAGGGACAGGCATGTGGTCTGCACAACTGGTGCACTGGGTCCTTTAGGCTTCGCTGCTGTGGTGAGGGCTGACCTTGCTGATTTGGGGCAGGGTGTTCTTTCTGTGCCCCTTCTTCTAGACACCAACCTCCATCTGATTGCTGGGAGGTGTCATGTTTTGCTTTTACACAGTGACCAAAACTCACCCGTTCCCCCCCACCCCCGTCATTCTGAGTGGACTAATGCACTGCTGGCACGCAAAGCAATTCATCTTGGCTGACACTGTGGCCGCGGATTGGGCAGCCCAGGCAGGGAACAGTGGGAAGTGGAGCTGGGGAAGGAGACGAGGAGGAAAAGAGAGGAAGAAAACTAAAGGCACCGTAAGGGACCGTGCGGAAAGGTGCCACGGTGGGGCTGGGGCTCGGAAGCAGGCGGAGAAGAGGCGCAGACAAAAGCCAAGATCAGGCGTGGGAAGGGGGCCCCGAGGCAGGAGCCACCTGCCTGGGTACAAGCGTGCACCAGCTGACTCTGGGAGGCTCTTCCTCCTCCCGTGTCTCAATTTACCTCAAGCGTATGTGCAGAATATGTCGCTCTCAAGATACCGGGGCGGCTTCCCAAACGATTATGTAACCCAAGAATCCCAGCTCATAAATACAGAGCCTGTTTACACGGAGCCGATGAGCCTCCTGTGGATGTGGGCCAGCTCCTGGGGGACCTGCTTCGCACACGCTCTGGGAGCCGAATCTGTCCTGAGATCATGAGTTATAATCCACAAAGGGATCGTGCATCATCGGACATCATCGGACATCATCGGACTGAAATGTTCATCTCCCCGGCCCAAACACTCTTCTCCTCTTTTAAATTAGCATGATCTTTCTCAAAGCGGAATTCTCGGTAGCCTAGGAAACATTACTCCTCATCTTTATGAATATGAAGTGAGGTAATCGACAGATGCTCCCACCCAGGGCCCCCCCGCTACATACACACGCACATGCATGCAAATACGTGCACATGGATGTGGCCGGAGGTTATCACTTGGTCAGGCTGGAACAAAGGCACCTCACACCTCCCTCTCCCCCAGCAGACACCCAGGCCCAGGGCTGTGCCTGCCCATCAGCCCCAAGAGCAGCAATTACATAGTCCATGGGTGTGATGAGCTGCAAACTAAACATTTGTAAAAAGGCTGTAATTAATGCAATTAGCTATTTACACGATAGTCCATAATGAATCCAAAGGCATCGTTATTGACTATTGAGTAAATAATCTGACATTAAAAAGTCAATGATCTGCAAATGAAAAATTGTCTCTCTCTCTCTTTTTTTTAAAGGAGAAAAGATGAAGGAATGAAAATTAAGGAAAAGAGGAAAAACAAGCAAAAAAAAAAAAAAACCCTCAGCAAAGATGTCATTGCATAATAGTCCATTATGCCTCCAATTGAGCCGTCATGAACTATCAAAGAAATAATTGCACAATAGACCATAATGGCTTAATCGCGTCAACATCTTTGCATTTACATATTTTTTTAATCAATGGAAATTAAGTACAAAGATGGGTCTTTTGGTTTCCATCCCCATCGTACCTTTGTGGTTGGGGGTGGGGTGAGGGTTGGGTTCCTTCTGCCACCTTCAGGGAAAGATCGCCAGATTTGTCTGAAGCTGCCTGTTTGTGTGCTGTGGCCGGGTGCTGGTAGGGCCCAGAGCTCCATGGTGCCAGTGCAAGAGGAAGCTCCAACAGTGCCCTGCCAACCACTTCGGCAGGAATCAGCAGGGGTGAGCTTTGCTGCCACTTCGGCTCTTGTGTGCATTTGACCTCTGACCCTCTGCGTGAACACAGACTCCCCCTGGCCCCCTGCCACGCATGCCATTCTGGTCCCAGCCACTTATCACATGTGGAAGGAGGCCCCGTAGCAGAGCTTTTCTCTCCAAAGAGAGAACTGACCTCTCAGGTAGCTGACCCTTGAGCCGTCCACCACTCTGGACCAACACTGAACTTCCCAGGGCTCTTCCTGCCCAGGGTTTGCCCAGGAGGCCAGGTAGCCTGCCGAGCTAATAAGCTCTCCTCTTCCTGCCTCCTGCCTTTCATGGCCTCGTTTGAGGGGTAGGACTGGTTGAAATTAGGTGTGTAGAAGACTCAACCCTCTGGGGATCTTAACCAACCTTCATTTTTATTTAAATGTGTGATCATGAATCTCTCTACATTTATCTGCTTGGCTGTCCATCTGTCTATATTATCTATCTGTCTCTCTGTCTATCTACCTACCTATCTACCAATCTATCCATCCATCCATCTATGTAGAGTTGAAACGATTTATTTTTGCTCTTGAAAATAGCTTATTTCACTTTGATTTACATTTGAAACACAGGATTAGTAACAGAAAAGTTGTGGTTGTTGTTGTTGTTGTTGTTGTTAGGTGCCTTCCAGTTGGGTCCAACTCATAGCAACCCTATGTACAGCAGAACAAAACACTCCCTGATTCTGTGCCTGGCATGTTCAAGCTCATTGTTGTAGACACTGTGTCAATCCATCTAGTTGAGAGTCTTCCTTTTTTTTGCTGACCTGCCACTCTCCCAAACAGGATGTCCTTCTCCAGGGATTGGTCCCTCCTGACTACATGTCCAAAATACATAAAACTTAGTCTAGCCATCCTTGCTTTCAAGGAGCTTGGGTTGAACTTCTAGGGTGGATCTGTTGGTCCTTTTGGTATCCATGGTATATTTTCAATGGCTCGTTGTTTTGGGAGTCAGTTGCCAGGTCCTACTCCCTACTCTGCCTCAGTCTGGAATCTCAGCTGAACCCATCCCACCATGAGTGACCCTGCTGGTATCTGTAGTACCAGTGGCATAGCTTTCAGCATCACAGCAACACACAAGCCCTCACAGGATGGCACACTGACAGACGTGTGGGGGACAGTAAGGTTGACTTGTGGTCTATTTATAGTCTTCACTTATTTCTTAAGCAAAGTATAGATATACAGTGCGGCCTTCATATCTGTGGGTTCTGTACCCACAGATTAACCAACTGTAGGTCAAAAATACTTTAGCCCAATTGGATCTGTACATATGGACAGACTTTTTCTGTCATCACAATTTGTTAGGTTATAATAATGGTTTCCATTGAATTTATGTCACATTAAGTATTGTAAATAATCTAGAGCATTTAAAGGATATGGGAAGACATGCAGGTTATATGCAGGCACCAAGCCCTTTTATATACATGGATTTTGGTATCTGTGGGGTTCTTGGATCCACCCCCCATATCCCGAGGTACAGCTGTCCACGTGCATTTACACATGTGTACCCTTTGAAAAGCTAGCCATTACACAGGAACACAAGGCAAAAGAGACAGCTTGGGACTTGCAGAGAAAGGCTGAGGTCCCCTGCTGCCTGTTTAGGGCATGAATTCCAAAAGGGCTACGTGACTTTGGGCAGGAGACGCCCCACATCTGGAGACAACTGTCTTGGAACACTGGAATAGGCTGAGGTCTACCAACTGGCCTTGTTTTAGTTTGACCCACAGAGAAAGTAATAGGAGCCTGTGTCTGCAGATTGGTTTGCACTGACAGAATTCGCTAATGTGTTTTGCCACCCGTGGCCCCTCAAGACAAAACTCACTAGCAATTGTGAGAGCAATATCAGCCATGATTTACCTGGCACCCACGTGCTATTTGTTGTTGTTGTGAGGTGCCATGGAGTCAGATCTGACTCATAGCGACTGTAAGTACAGCAGAACAAAACACTACCCAACACTGTACCATGCACAAGATAGTTTTATGTTTGAGCCCATTGTTGCAAGTACTGTGTTTCTTCTCATTTTGAGTCATGCCACATCAGCAAAAGGAGGTCCCAGGGGCTTTCCTCCATTTCTATCATTTAGATCAACTCTACTTTGAGGAGGCAATGCTTCCTTGGTCATCTCTTGAATGCCTTCCAGCCTGGGGGACTCATTATCTGGCACTGTATTTGACAGTGCTTCTCTGCTGTTTATAGGATTCACAATGGTTATTTCTGGGGTGGGCTGCTGGGTCCTTCTCCCTAGTCTGCCTTAGTCTGGAAGCTCAGCTGAAACCTGTCCCCCATGGGTGGCCCTGCTGGTATCTGAGATACTGGTGTCATAGCTTTCAGCATCACAGCCACACACAAGCCCCCACAGCATGGCTAGTGGATGGACACGAGGGGAACCCATGTGCCGAGCAGCACCTTATGCAGTTCAAGTTTAGTTCATCTACTCATCACTGTTTCCAGCACCTAGAACAATGCTTGGAACTCAGTAGAGTTGAGTGGATGATTCCTAAATGCCTGAGTGAATGGCCCCACCTCTAGATGCAAATCCCCCTTTTATAGACAGAGAATTTAGCTCAGAGACACATACTTGCTTGCCTGGGCTTGCACAGCAAGTCAGGGGCAAAGCCAAACTTCAAAATTAGATTGCACTGTCTCCCGAGCCTGTGCCACTTTCTTCCCATGTTATAAAGGAAACAACAGATTCAGGGAATCTCCAAACATGAGGGTATTCAGGCCTCCATCTCGCAGAGTCTGTATGAGTTTGGTTTTTTGGTGGGGCCAGGAAGTGGGGTTTGAGTGACTGTAGGCATCCCATCTCTTCACATGGTCTCCCTCCAGGGAAAGCTCTGTCCTTGGCTTCATTGTCACGGAAAGTGACAGAGCTGGGGATGAAGACAGCTATCAGTGGGATGGGGCACGCTTGGCGAGGTTCCACACCGCCCAGGGGCAGGAGTAGGAGCCAGCCCCACCCCTGCATTTCCAGAGAACCTTTGAGTTTTCAAGTGCTCTTGCCCTTGTGAATGGGCTCCCATGGCTGTGCCCCCTGCTGGGCCAACACAGCTTCCTTACCTGGGAGCCTCTGATCCGCAGGCTGTGCTTGGTGAGGTTGGTGGGCCTGGCACCCTGCCGGAAGGTGAATTGTGGTTCTGGAAACACGTGGAGAGGGGGTGACTTTGGCCTCCTTCTGAGCCGTAGCCAGGCCTGGTCCGCCCCAGAACCAGGTGAGGCAGGCCAGCTTTAGCAACTGGATCTGGAAGGTTCCCCAAAACTCACATGCTGAAAATTTGGTCCCCAGCTTCTGGCACTTCCAGGAGGTGTTAGAGACTTTAGGAGGTGGGGCGTAGCTGGAGAAAGTAGGTCACCGAGGGCGTGGCTTTGAGAGAAATAACGGGGCACAGGCCCCCCACTCCCTTCTGCCCCCTGCTTCCTGGCTGCCAAGTAGTGACCACAGGCCGCCATGATGTTCTGCCTCACCAAAGCTCGACGGAGCCAAGTGACCGTGGACTGAAGCCTCTGGAATTGTAGCTATGGTCGTTGTTAGGTGCCCTCCAGTGGGGTCTGACCCACAGCGACCCTATGTGCAACAGAAGGAAACGCTTCCTGACACTGGGCCGTGCCTGACGCTATGTCAGTGCTTCTCTGCTGTTCATAAGGCTTTCACTGGCCAATTGTCTTGGGAGCCAGCTGCCGGGTCCTTCTCCCAGTTTTGCAGTGCTGGGGATGGAACGCAGGGCCCCACTCTACCGATGGAGCTAAACCTCAGCCTTCTGGAATGGGAGCCAAAATAAATCCTTCCTGTTTTGTGTTGATTTCCCCCGCGCGTTTTGGAGAAGTTGACTCCCCCCACAGTGATGGGGCTGCTCTGATACTTAGTGTTTTTGCCCTGGCCCCAGGACCTCTAGGGCCATCGTGTGATGACGCCTTTGTGGGGCTTCACCCACCCCAGGCAGAGGAAGATGAGCTGCGTTATCTGGGCGCAGGGTATCCGACCAGGGCTGTGAGTTTTTCTAGTTTTCCACGCCGCGTGCCCTTCAGGAGGTGCCTATCAGCCCATCTCTGGCCACTGTGATGGCTTTCAAACACTGTGGCCTGCACTGCTGATTAAACAGAACGGAGCCGCCTGCAGCAGGTGGCTCGGAGTGGCCGGGAGTGGGTATCGCTGCCCGCACGCTGAGGAGCCATTCATCAAAGTTTTATCTGATCCAGAGCTCAGGATGATCAGTCACTGCTCACAAATGGCATCAAGCCGAGCCTGTCAGTGTGTCTGGGCGACCTGCTTGCCCTG
>VMDO01021213.1:8902-35985 GCA_007922755.1 Pedetes capensis
CTCTCTCTCTCTCTCTCTCTCTCTCTCTCTCTCTCTCTCTCTCTCTCTCTCTCTCTCTCCCCTTTTTCTTTCTGTACTGGGAGTTGAACCCAGGACCTCACCCATGCTAAGCAAATGCTATATCATTGACCCGTACCCAAGCTCCTTTTATATTTTTTATTTTGAGACAGAGTCTCGCAAAGTTGCACAGGCTACCTCTGGCCTCTGTCTCATGATCCTCCTGCCTCAGCCTCCCAAGTCACTGGGATTACAGATGTGGGCCATACCTCTCTGGACTTACCTTTCTCCAGCCCCTTATGGGGCTAGAGTTTCGCACAAAGTGATGGAGCCAAGCTACCATAGGCTAAAATCTTGGAAACCATGAGCCAACATAAATCTTTTCCTCCTTTTCGGTTGATTATCTCGGGTGTTTTGTGGCTGTGAAGGGAAGCTGACACAGTGGCTTAGGGTAAAAACACATGATTTCTGGAGCCCCTGTGCCACATGCTTTGAATACATTCCAGATATGATTATTATTCCCATTTCACAGATAGGAAAACTGAGACCTAGGAAAAATCAATGTCTTGCCCAAGGCCACACCGCCCAGCAGTGGCAGTGTCGTGGTTCAAGCGGTGTTCTCTGTCCCATCTGTTCTGCTGTGTCTGAATTAGCTTTGTATTCGGAGCACCTCACACCACACCCACTGCTCAGGAAATGCCCCTCGAATGACAAATGACCTCAAGAGAACTAGTCTGTGACACAGAGCCTGAAGGAAATGTTGCGGGTGAATGAGATTCTAAACCACCACCATGGAAACTCCAGGCAAATAGTAAGTTTGCTATGGAGCTTTTGGGGCTGGGATGTAGCTCAGTTGGCAGAGCACTGCTCTGCAGTCTCTGAGGTTCTGAGTTCGATTCCCAGCACCACAAAAATGGGAGAAGGACATGGCAATCCACTCCCGAAACAATCAGCCATTGAAAACCCTATGAGGGTCACTATGAGTCGGACACGACTCTGTGGCACCTAACAACAACATAGAGCTTTTGAACTCAGAGACCCAGAGCCGAGCCTGAGTCCCATGAGGCCCCCACACTGGCACAGGAAGTTCTGTGGCCCTGAGCCCCAGGTACTTTGCATGGCACTGAGCTTCCCAGTTGACCTGGAGTCTGGCGGGGAGTCAGGTCCCCTTCTCTGAAACTGTGAGTAGAGCTGGGGAGCAGGTCCACCCCTTCCCCTACCTAGGCCACAGGGAAACGGGAGCCCCGGCGTGTTTCACTGGGCACCAACATGACCCTGAGTGTGCTCCCATCCAGCTCCGTATGTGTGTCCTCCGAGTGCTTATCATTGCCTGTTCTGCCGAGCCTTGTTCCCAGCTCCAAATTAACCTCCCATCTGAAAGTCCTTCATTAGCATTTGCTTGCTATTGTTTATTGTTGTTTAAGGACAGAAGTGTGGGCTGCCTTGGAAAATGCCCTGTTGTTTCTTCACACTAGAACATGAACTTGCTGCCACCACTCAATTAGACAATCCACACAGGGCCATTAATTTCCCACTGCCTAAGACGGTTTTCTGCATTCTCTCTTCTCACTTCCTCCCCTGCAAAAATAACAAAAACAAAAACCAGAAACTGCCCACCTTGCTTGGGCAAAGGGTTTCTCTCCTTGTTTGAAATGTTGGTAGGCTCTTTTCAGAGTCCTGCTGCCCCCAGCCCCTAGGGTGTGCCTGTAACTGTCTCATGGGGGAAGGTGGTTCTTAAATAGTGCACTGGTCCTTCCACCACAGGTCCTTTGCACCTGCTGCTCCTTATGCCTGGAAATCTCCCCCTCTGATACTCAGAATATTCCTCCCTTACTTCATCCAAGTCTCAGCAAAAAGATCTCTGCCTTGGAGAGTCCCTTCTATGTGTACCCCACTCACTGGCCCTTCCTTGTCACTATATCTTCTTCTGGCTTTAATTTTCATCTTACCACTCATTCCCACCTGACACACTATATTTTTATTTGTTTATTTTCTGTCTCCCCAGCAAAGGCTGTAAATCCAATGAGAGCTGAGACTCTTTTGTGTTTTTTAATGTCAAGGTAGCCTCAGTGCCTAGAACAGTGTCTGGCACACAGTGTTGTTGTTAGGTGCCATCTGGTGCTCCTGACAACACTATGTACAACAGAACAAAACACTCCCTGCGCCATACCATGCCAGGCACTATGTCAGTGCTTTTCTGCTGTTTATAGGATTTTCAATGGCTGATTGTTTTCAAGATTGCTTCAGGAGTGGACTGCCACGTCTTTCTCCCATTTTTGCAGTGCTGGGGATCGAACCCAGGGCTTCAGAGAACGCAGAGTAGCACTCTACCAAGAGCTAGACCTACCCCAGCCCCAGCACACAGTTGTTGTTGTTGGGTGCCATCAAATTGTGTCCAACTCACAGCAACCCTTATAGGGTTTTCAATGGCTGACTGTTTCAGGATTGCCTCAGGAGTGGATTGCCACGTCCTTCTCCCATTTTTGTGGTGCTAGGAATGGAACTTGGGACCTCAGAGACTGCAGAGCAGCACTCTACCACCTGAGCTAAATCCCAGCCCTGACACACAGTAGGATTTGATAAATATTTGATGAATGAATGAATGAGTAGCAAGTTTCCCACTGAGTCCAGAGCTCTGTTGTTCGATCTCTGTTATTCTCTCTCTCCTTCTCTATAAGAACATATTTCTCATTAGTCAGCTGGGTGTGGTGGCACACAACTATAATCCCAACCCTAGGGAGGCTGAGGCAGAAAGATCATAGGTTCAAGGCCAACCTTGCTTACATAGCAAGACCCTGTCTTAAAAAAAGAAAAAAATTAAAATTTCTCACTAGTTTGGACCTAATGATCTGGATTATACAAGGTTTTGTCTCGTTTCTTTTTCTCTTTTTGTTTCTTTTCTTTCTTTCTTTTTTCTTCCTTCCTTCCTTCCTTCTTAAGGGAAGGGGCTGTTTCAGCAGAGGAGGGGCAGAAGGAGCCCCCATTGGAATGTGTGACCTTTTGTCCAGAGCCATCACCCCTGCAGGCAGCAGCCCCAGCTTCCCGGGGTTGGGGTGGGGGGACACAGTTGACGCTGAGTCTGGTAGGTTCGAGCAGCATCTCCCAGAGTGGCGTGGCACGTGATCGTAGGTGATGCACAGAACACTTTTTAATTTTAACTTATGCATATTTTATGAGCACTAGCAAAATATTGGTTTTCCATTTACAGCACCGATATGGAGTTTCCTTTTTAAATAAGTGTATTTGTATGAATGAGCGAGCCAATTTAAAGAAGAATATTAAGTAAATAAATTGTGCCAGCTGCATGCAGATATGAGAGACACGGAGATAGTGATTCCCAAGCGGCTGACATTCGGGTTGATTCTCGGGTAGGCGCCTAGGACTGAACTCCAGCCGCACAAGCTCAGGGCAGCTAGTGGCGAATGGATCTGTCGTTGGAGACTCACGGTATAGACAGGGAAGGCAGCAGATCTCACTTACAGAGGGCAGGGCTTGCAAGGGAGCTGCAGGAGCCACTCGGCTTCCATGGCCAGCCCTGCTCAGAGACAGCCTGGGGGCCTCACACCTAGGGACGATGGTGATGATGGAAACTGTGATGATGATGGGGAGGAGGGTGGAGGTGAGGATGAAGGTGATGGACGTCATGGTGATGACAGAATAGTGATGAAGAGGGATTAGGCAGACAGTGTGCCAGCCGTATTCCAGGGGCTCTAAGTGCTTGATATGCGTTTCCCCGTTTAATACCATGAGGGATGTATTGTGATCATCGCTGTGTTACAGACAAGGAAACCAAAGTGAGATATTTTGTATGCATGTCTCATTTCATCCACATAACCAATCCATTATGTCATAATCATCTCATTTAATCATCTCATTTAATCCACACAACCAATCCATTATGTCATAATCACCCCCACTTTCAGAGAGGTTAAGTAATTCACCCAAGAGTCCCCAGCTAGATAGTGGCAAGTTGAAGGTGTGGACTCAGGCTGAGTCCAAAGCACGTGTTCCTTACCACATGCTACATGGCCCACCAGGAACAAGGCAGTGAACTTGGTATGTTCTCTGCCTCTGAGGCTCAGGGGCCAGGAGTACAAGGGGGGGGGGCAATTAAGTGTGAAGCACTACAAAATTAAGCAAGTACATATTCCACCTCATTAGCAAGTGTTGCAGGTGCTCAGGGGAAGAGGGAGACTTGATTCTGCCCAGGGGCCTCCCGGAGGGCTCCGTGGAAGAAATGGCATTTGCTCACATCCATAAAATCTTCAATAGTTGGGAGAATGCAGAAAAGGGTAATCCAAGGTGGGAGGCAATAAAAGCAGGATCCTGACTGAGCAGGGCTAGCTGAATGGTGCCTGGAAGAGAAGGGGAGATGGTCTGCTCCACCCAAGCAAAAGGCACCCACCTGCCAGGCTTCCCTGCACCTTTGGGAGGTGAAGTTCTCTCCTCCACCTCC
The DNA here is from genome assembly GCA_007922755.1 of Pedetes capensis. Taxonomy (NCBI): domain Eukaryota; kingdom Metazoa; phylum Chordata; class Mammalia; order Rodentia; family Pedetidae; genus Pedetes; species Pedetes capensis. The sequence goes on from VMDO01021213.1 coordinate 13,356, forward strand.
TTTTGGTTTTTCCTGTTTTTAGCTATTGAATGGGTGCTTTGGAGAAAGAGACAGATGGAATGGACAGATAGGCATATTCCAGCCCAACCCTAAGGGAAAGAAAGTAAATCTCTGCCCCCACTGAGCTTGTGATTCTGATCATATAAATAGCACATGCCACAATTCCCAGTTCAGAAACTACAGGAAAGTTGGACGGGAATGTCACCTATAATCCCACTAGGCAGAGCAGTCCTCGGTCAGCACTGGTTTTTAACTTCCCCTGGTATTTCTTTTGTGCATGGTTTTTAATAACATAATCCTAATCACACCGTATGCAATTTTGAATTTCCTTTTTTTCACTTAGCACTTTAATATGAAGATTCTTTCTTATGATATTGCAGTTCTGGGCAAGCCCTTTTCATAACTGCATATGTTGATTATTTTATCTTGTGGAGGTACTGGAGTTTCTTGAATCGTGCATTTTTATTTAACAGTTGTTTGTTTGTCAAATTTTGGATCCTGTAAATAAGGTTTGGGTGCAAATCCTTATGCGTGAAGATTCTGCTGCATTTTGAACTCTAACATTGGGACAGATTCCCAGAAATGGACTTACTGACTCAGGGATTTGGAGCATTTGTTAATAACTTTTGCTACATAATGCAAAATTGCTCCAAGAGGGACATGGTGCAGCTGGCCAGCGTTTGCAAGAGATCACTATGGAGTGAAGGGTGTGGGCCTTATAGACAGTCAGCCCAGGGATGGAACCTTATCTGTCTTACCTTGCGACCTGGAGCCTCAATTTTCATCTTCCACACTGGATTTTTGTGGCTTTTTCTTCCTTCTGGGGTCCATCCTGGGCATCGCACCATCCTTCACCCCGACCCAACAGGTACCAGTAGCAGCTCCCTGGACATGACAGCCAAAAATGGCTCCACACATTGCCAGATGTCCCCTGGGAGCCAAAATCAACCCAGTTGAGACCCCCAGCTGCAAAATTGAAATAATATTAACACACTCCGTGCAGAGCATGGTGAGGGTCACAAGCGATGTCTGTCGGTGCTTCTTGCAGTGACTGGCACAGCGTCACTGCTCAGTGAGTGGCAGCTGCTTCTATTATTCATAACAACAGTGACAGTAATAGGACTCTGCTCGTGGGTGCTACAGAGAGGCCGGGGGTGGGGGGAGTCCAGGGAGCCCACGCCCACCTCCGGGATTCTCAGTTGCTTGGTTGTTGGCCAGGCATCCTGCCGTTTCCTGCTCTGGAGAACCAGGATTGCTTCTTAGCCCTGCTGGAGGAAGCCCCCACCTCCCTTTGCCTCTGCCCTGACCTGCTTGCTCTGGGGGGTCAGTGGCATGGCTGCCCCCAGAGGACGGAGATGTCAGAACGCTCAGTCACTGGGGAGTCCCAAGTGCCTCATGCTGGGGCGAGTCAGGCCCTGTCGCTCTCAGAGCTGCCACCACGAGACATCCAGCCCCTCTGCAGAGTGCCCCTGGCAGTTTGTGAGGGTCCTAGGTGCCCTCCCACATAGACCCCCACTCCTTCCTTCCTTGCCGTGGTGCAGGGCGGGGCTCCCACAGCCGGAGAACTCAGCCCCCCTGGAAACCTGCATGAGACCCCAGCCCTTGCTCCTGCCCGTGGCCGGGCCACCTGAGGACCGTGACATCCCAGCCAAGAGCCAAAGCTGCTGGCTGAGGTCTGCGCTGCCCCCCAGCCCCTAATCTGGGCTATGCAGAAGGCTGCTGCCAGGAAGTGATGGAGAGGGGAGCACTGGGCTCCTCTGCCAGAGCTCTGGGGGACCCCTGGAGGCTTCGAGGTGTCGGTGCGGCCCTTGGTGAGTGAAGACCCCCCACAGCCCTGCCTGCAGCCCTCTGGCTGGTGGCGAGCGCATCCTCCGCAGACGAGGACAGCAGTGTGGGGCTGTTCTTGCACCCCATGTGGGGGTGGTTTCCACCAGAGCCCTCTCTATACCTCACCTTCCTCACTGGTAAGATGGATAGGCTACGAGGGCCTGCATTGTTGTGTTGTGTGGCACTTAAGTGGTGGGATCCATGCAGAGTTCTTGGAACTGTCCCCACACAGCAAGTCCTAGTTGCGGATTTGCTGATGTCCACCACAGCCTCATCCATAGCCCCCAAGCCAAGATGCCCAGGCTCCTGTCTTCCTCTCGGCTTTCAGGACAAAGCCCTGTCCACCCTGCCATGGGCTGGGCAGGATGTCTGACCCCAGAGACCAGACTCCCTGCGACACCACTGTCAAGATGCTTCTCGATGCACTGAGTAGTTCTCCGTGGTTTCCATCTGTAGGGCCCCTGGGGTCTTCCTGCCCATCTGCTCCTGAAAGACAATTTCCTTCCTGATTCTTCTCTTCCATTCTTGGCTGTGTTCTCTAGCTGTGGGAAATAGAGGAGAGGCAGGCTCTGGGCTAGGTGTGGTAAGATGCAAGGAGGTGCAGGGAAGCAGCCTCCCATCTTAGTCCATTTGCGCTGCTATAACAAAATACTTGAGGCTGGGAAGTTTGTCAAGAACAAAAATCTGTATCCCCACAGATGCAAAGAGGTGCAGGGAGGCAGCCCCCCATCTTAGTCCATTTGTGCTGCTATAACAAAATACTTGAGACTGGGAAGCTTGTCAAAATCAGAAATCTATATCCCCACAGATGCAAAGAGGTGCAGGGAGGCAGGCCCCCCCCCCCCGTCTTAGTCCATTTGTGCTGCTATAACAAAATACCTGAGGCTGCGAAGTTTGTCAAGAACAGAAATCTGTATTCCCCACAGCTGTGGAAGCAGGGAAGGCCAACACTAGCATACCAGCACGTTTAGCGTTATGAAGGCTGTTCTCTGCTGCCAAGATGGCGCCCTGTTGCTGTGCCCTAACATGGTGGAAGGAAGAAGGGTAAGAGAAGAGGGAGTCCCAGCTCCAAAAGAGTGAGAGAATTCACTTCTCCTCTGCCATTTTGTTCTGTCTAGGCCCTCAACCCATTGGACAGTGCTTGCCCTCATTGGGCAATGGGGGTGGGGGAGGAATCTACCTTACTCTGTCCACTAATTCAGTTGCCAGGCCCTTCCAGAGACACCCTCACAGCCACACCTAGGTATAACGTTGTGCCAGCCACCTGGGCATTCCTGATCATCAGCCTAGCTGACATCTGACATTAGCCCTCACCCTCTGCTGCCATTTGCTCTCCCAACCCCACATCTGCCACCCAGATATTAAGCCAAGGGGTTGTGCTCCAGTAAGGTTATCTTCATGCAGCCTTAAGACTCCAATACCACAGAACTTTCTTTCTTCAGACACCTATCAGAAGCAGGGGCTGCTTAAAATCTTTCTTCAAGAAGGATTTTAAAGCTGTGTCTACATTCAGTGGGAAAGCTCTGGGGACCTCATCTCCATTTTAGCTCCCCCTTTAGGAAGTGGGTAAACAGTCCTCTTGTCAATCATCATTTGAGGTACCGGCCCCTCCCTCAGACCAGAAACCGGAAGCTGGAAGGAGTCATCACCTTCGGAAGAAAATTCCTGTCTCTCTAAACCTAACAGTGTATTTCAGGGCAAGTGTTTTGCTGATAGCCTCAGCAGGCTGGTGGAGAACGGATGGGGACTAAGGGTCTCATTGCAGCCAGACAATAAGGGCCATGGGATGAGGATGGCTGACATAGCGTCGGATGCTGCAATCAGGTTCCCTAGAGAAGTGACTAATAGGCTAATCATGTGTGTGAGAGAGAGACAGAGACAGAGATTAAGAAAGAAATGTATTTGAAGTGATTGGCTCACATGATTGTGAGGTTGCAAGCCCAATATTTGCAAGGCAGGCTGGAATCCTAACAAGGGTTGACCTTGGAGCTTAGAGGCAGAATTCTTTCCTCTGTGGGGAACTTCAGTCTCTCCTCTCAAGGCCGTCAACTGATTGCATGAGGCTCACCCACATCATGGAAGGGAATCTGCTACACTCAAAGTCTACTGATTTAAATGGTAATCATATCCTGAAAATACTCTACAGCAACAGAGAAACCAATGTCTGACCCAACATCTGGGCACCACAGCCCAATCACATTGACACATAAAATGAACCATGGCGGGTGCCTTAGATCTGCGTCTCTCAAAGTGTGCAACACATTCCACCATGTGTGAGATGATTTTAAGTGGGATGGGGCAGTGCATTAAATAACTCTGATCACGTTGTCAGGTGCCATCGAGTCGGTATCTGACTCATAGCAACCCTACGTACAACAGGTGAAACCTATTGTCAGTGCTTCTCTGCTGTTCATAGGGTTTTCAATGGCTGATTGATTTTTGGGAGTGGGTTACTGGGTCTTTCTCCCAAGCCTACAGCACCCGGTGTTCCCAGGTGGTCTCCCATCCAAGTACTAACCAGGCCCTACCCTGCTTAGCTTCTGAGATCTGACGGGATCAGATGCCACAGGGCTATGGCTGCAGGCCAACTCCGATCATAGAGGGATTCTTTTCAATTCATTTTAAACCTAATTAAGAAGAAAGGCTCCATTTGATAGGAGCCCATAATACCTCTCTGTTGTTGTTAGGTTCTATAAAGTCGGTCCAACTCATAGAGACTCTACGTATAAGAGAATGAAACACTCCCGACACTGTGCCATGCCTCTCTAACACTTGTTATTTGTGACAAGAGAAAGCAGGATGAGAATTTAGCTGGAAATGTATTACAGTTTTGTTTTCATGAGTTTTTTTTGTTTTTGTTTTTGTTTTTTTTGCAGTGTTTGGGTGTTGAACTCAGGGCCTCACACATCTTTTGGGAGGGCTCTACCACTGGGCTGCATCTCCAGCCCATTTTTATTTTTTATTTCGAGTCAGGGTCTCACTAAGTTAATCAGGTCTTGATCCTTCTGCCTCTGCCTCCCAAGTCCTTGGGATTCCAGGCATGCGCCACTTTCTATTTATGGAAAGTAACACTGATTTTCCATTTGTGACAGTGACATAATTTTCCATTTTAGGTAGGCATGTTTAAATAAAATGAGCCCATTTAAAATTAAGTAAGTAACAGTAAAAGTGGTAGTTTGATACAGCTACACTCAAGAAGGGGGCATGCAAATTGTCCAGGTTTGGGAAACAGCCAGGAGAAGTCAGGACTTCTTGGCCCAGCCAGCCTCTCACAGGAAGATCCTTCCTGTGGCCAGCCTGGAAGCATGCAGGTTTGGATTAATTAAGAATTAATTAATTAGTTATCTAATTAATTAATTAAGAAAAGAAAGTTCAGAACATTCCCTGGGTTTGCTAGTGCCCAAGGAACATGGCTAAGTGCATAGATTCTGGAGATAGATTCCCTGGTTTCAAATCCTGATTCCTCTTGCTTATGCCATGTTGCCATGTGACATTGTGAAGTTTTGGAAGCTCTGTGGGCCTCCACTTTCTCATCTGTGCAATGGGCTTATCAAAGCACCTACTTTATGTTGTTGTTGTTGTTAGGTGCCACCAAGTTGGTATTTGACTCATAGTGACCCTACGTACAACAGGCGAAACACTATTGTCAGTGCTTCTCTGCTGTTCATAGGGTTTTCAATGGTGGATTGATTTTTGGGAGTGGGTTTCCAGGTCCGTCTCCCAACCTACTTTATAGGTGTGAATTAAAGTGCCAGAACTGTGCCTGGCACGTGTAAGAGTGAGTTGCTAATACAGGAAAGACTGACAAAGAAAGAGGCAACTTTAAGACAGCAGCCTGATAGCCTTGATAAGCAAAAGACAGGGTGATACCTGAGTCAGGATGAGGCTGGTGCCTGGATGGTGCCCCAGAGGAATTAACGTGTAGGCAGATAGAGCTGCCTGATCAGTAGGAGTTCGCCTAGAAAAGAGGAGCGGTGAAGGTTCTAGACAGAGGGAACAACACACACACAGCGTTGAAGGCCGGAGAGAGCACAGCCCATTCTTGTGCTTGCAAGTAAGCAGGACTGGCCACACAAAGGGTGTGACGGAGGGCATGTCACAGAGCAGGAGAGGTGGTTAACGGGAGCCAGGCACAAAGGACTTCCTATTCCTTGTTAGAAACCTCACTTCTAGAAGGGCAGGATGGCAATGATCCCAGCGCCATCTGTGCTTGACATGGCGTCCCAGGTCCATGATGCCCTTGACAGTCCCATGAAAAATGAACGCTTTCTTCTCTGCCGGATGTGGGACCTGGAGGTCCCATGGGACCACGTTAGCCCATGAGGAACCCAGAGGTGAGACTCTCTGCAGAGATCTTTAGGCACCACTTCTGCGTGGGTGGCGTCTCCCGGAGGACCTGAAATCTCACTTTTGTCCACAGGTGACCTGGTGTCACGCGCAATGCACCACCTGCAGCCCCTGAACGCCAAGCACCATGGCAACGGCACGCCCCTGCACCAGCGGCCCGGGGCGCTCTACTGGGAGCCGGAGGCCCTGTACACCCTCTGCTACTTCATGCACTGCCCGCAGATGGAGTGGGAGAACCCCAACGTGGAGCCCTCCAAAGTCAACCTCCAGGTGGAAAGGTAGGTGGGGCTTGCATGGCCCATGGCCAAAGAGCAGCTCCCCTGGCTGCCACAGCCTTGTGGGGGATGGGCACTGGCCCCAGGGTGCAGAGGGAGGAAACGCTGCGGGGGAGATCTACCCCTTTCCCAAAACTTGCTGGAGAGGTCCAGGGGAAACCTGGGGACCCTAGGGGGCACTTTAGAGCCAGTTGGGGATCTTTCAGGTGGGTTGATGTAGGGCCACTCCAGTTTGGGATAAAGCTGGCCTGAGTGGGAGGAAGAGGCCTGCAGATCTCAGAGGGGCGGGGCCTCTGGGGTGCAGCTCAGCTTCCTCAGAAAGGCAGCCTGGGGGAATGCCACCTCCGTCGGTGGCATTTATCTCCATCACGGCCATCCTGGGCTCCCGGGGGCCCCAGAATCACTTGCTTAGCCAGAAGGTAGCCTATTAGGTGAGTGGGAGGTTGGAAGAGGCCCTGGGGAGCAGAATCCTTGTGGGAAGGGAGGAACCAGGAGGGACTCTGGCTTTGGCTGCTCCATTTCTTTTTTGTTTTTGTTTTTGTTTTTTCTTTGTGGTACTGGGGGTTGAGCCCAGGACCTCACATTTGCATACTCTGCAAGCGCTGGACCACTGAGCTGTACCCCCAGCCCTTTTTTTTACTTTTTGAGACAGGGTCTCACTAAATTACGCAGACTGCCTCTGGTCTCGAACTTGCGTACCCCTGCCTCGGCCTCCCAAGCCGCTGGGATTACAGGCTTGTGCCACTGCACCTGGCACTATCCCTCCATTTCTGTACACCTCAGCCTCCCTTTCTGTACACCAGAGGGCCAAGCCAAACTGCCACTGAGGTACCCTTCTACCTGGAAATGACAGGACTCTCTGGGGACCAGTTCACCCTCTCATAGGTCAAAAAAGGCCTCTTGAGTGGAGACTGCCTGGAGCCGCCCCTCCCTCCCCTCTTCCCTTAGCAATGGTTTCTGTGCTTCACAAATCAGGCCCCTGCCTTGAGACAGGCCTCACTTGCTCTAACTACTATGTGAGTGACTGCTGGGTACAAAAATGAGCAGTTAGGAGGGCAGGCCCTGTGAGCTGTGCTTCCTGGCCTCAGATCCAGGCTCTTCTAACTGACCGCTGAGGGGCCTTGGGAAGGCCCCTTCATTGTGTCTCAGCTTCTTGGTCTGTGGAACATGGGTGTGGGTCCGTCAGAGCGCTCTTGGAGACATGAATGAAGTGGTACCTGGCATGTGTAAATGTTCATATTTGTAACTGTTGTAGCCGTTATCCACACCTAGCTGAACAGCCCGCAGCTTGGGCGCAGAACAGCTTTGTTTCCTGTGAGTTGATTCCAGGGGGTTCTGAAAGCCTCCCTGGGTGCTCTGCTTCTGCCACGATGGACCAGGCCACCCTAGGCTCCCGTCTCTTGGCTTTCAGCTAAGGGAAGAAGGAGGAGATGGGCCAGGCCGAGGTGGCTTCTTATATCTTAGGAATCCTGGGGTAGCATCCGTATTCAGTCCAGCCCAGAGTGAAGGATCGGGGGTCACCCAGGTCTCTGGCTCCCATTACGGGGAACCCTGTGTATGTTTTCATGTGCAAACAGGCCCCAAATGGGGCAGAAGTGCAATGCCCTGGTCCCTGGCCAAAATCTAATCTCAGTCAGACAGAACGCTTTGCTCTCTCCCATGGCGGGCCCCAGGGGTCGAGGGAAGGAGACCATTGGCCTCAGCCTGAGTGGTGCCAAGCTCTTCTGCCCCCCACAGCTGGGACAACGGCATGATTTCTCTAGCTCGCCTCCCTCCCATAACCCTTAACTCCTGCCTCTGTGCAGGGAGGCCCCTTGGAGCCCCAGAACCATCTCATCCCACCTGATCCTCCCCTTCCGGTTTCTACTGCCAAGTCTCACCCTCTCAGGCTGGTTCTTCTAGTACCTCGTTCTTTAGCACCGTTATCAGCCATTTCACATGTATTTCTGAGCTTGCTCATTGCCTGTGAGCTTCATGAGGCCGGACTCCACCCTGGTTTGGGCCATCACCCCACGGCTTCTGACAAGCTCAGTACCTGGTGCACAGTGGGGCATCAACAGATATTCATGGAATGAAGGAAGGGACAGCTCTGTTGCTCCCAGTGCCCATGGAGCATGTCCCTCAGGAGTGCCACCCCATGTCACAACTACAGCTGCCATTCCCCCTCCATTCTCCTTGGTCTCTAAACCTGGCCCCAGCGTTGGCCTGGCCGCTCTCTTCAGAAAAGTAGGACTCCTTCACCCCTCCTATATCCAGTTGGCCCTCAGGTCTCAGCAGCGGCCCCTCTGGGACATCTATCGTGTCTCTGCTCCCTCTTGTGGCTGTGGTCCAGGCCCTCATTATCTCAGACTTGGGTTCTAAATGGCCTCCCTGGAAGTGAGGCTGAATATCCTCTGTCCAGCTCCCTCTGCCTCATGGCCACCAGACTAAAACTTCTAAGATCTAAATCTCATGGTGTGACATCCTCCCTTCCCTTGCTCAATATGGTGGCACGGCTCCCTTGACACTTGGTATTTCTCTGCAGCCATTTTCCCTTAGTGAATCTCTTTCTGCTTTCTGAGTGTGGCTGGAGCAGGTGGAAGTCTAAGGCCACCCTTTAAAGACCCCAAAGCTTCTGGAAGTCGCTTGATAGACACAGGAGCTGCAAAGGAGAGCAAAAGGAACGTGTTCTAGAATTTGTGGAAGCCATTTATCTCATTCTTCCCATTCCCCTTTGGCTGAATTTTCGAAGCCCAGCGTGGAAATGAACGTTTGTTGAGCTCCATTCATTTTCATCCTCTGGAACGCGTATGGCTCTGGGAGTCAGGTCCACCTTAGACGTGAATCCCAGCGTGGCTTCTCGTAGCTCTGAGAGCTTGAAGGAGTTACTTCACCTCCTTGAACCTCTTGTCATCTGCAAAATAAGAAAAGGCTGTCGTCACGGACTGGTATGAGCAATGAATTAGACATCAGGGCTGAGACACGCAGTGCCTTACCCAGCACAGGGAGAATCTTCCTCCCCCCAAAAGGTAGTTGATATTAGGCATCTTTTTCTTTTCTTTTCTTCTTTGCTTTAAAATGCTGTTACCATTGTCCCTACAGAAGCTGCCTATGGTTCTATCTAGAGGAATAGCCATTTCTTCCTGCTCCCTAATGGAGTAGGCTTTGGCATTTAGCATCTGAAAACACTCTGGGAAGGACTTCTGAGGAGAGAAATCCTCTCTTTTCCATCAGGTGTTTATCAAGGTGCATATCAACACCAGTAAACAAGAATTTCCAGTGGGAGTTAAGACGCTACTTTGGAATTATTCCTTTCCTTCCCTGGCTCCCACCCCCTCCAAAAAGAACAGCATCTCTTTGGCTCTCTTTTCTGGCCAGGTCGAGTAGGGCCACCATGTATACACGGCTTTCCACTAGACCATACGCTCTGCAAGAACAAGGGCTGCTATTACTTGTTTTACTCCATGCTTGGCCGAGAGCATGGAGAGTATGGGTTTGGCTGAAACGTGCCTTGTTCATGCCTCACACCATCTTTTCTTGTCAGAAATCTTTCTTGGCTGAAGTGTGAGGAAGTGCCCTCCAGGTCCCATTTTACTCTCTAGTAAAGCCGCACCACAGCCTTCCAGCTGCTGCATTGTTCTGGAAGGTTCTGCATTTTCATTGTGGCACTTTGAAGAAGCGCAGCGCGCATGTGAAATTTCTGCAGCCTGGGTTTTTCCAGAACTTTGGCTACTAGTTTTTGAGCTTCTAAAACTGATTAGGTACTGCAGATGTTTTTACTTTTTAATAAAATTCAGGTACTGGAGGTGTTTTTATGTAAAAAAAAAATAAAACTCGGGTAAATTTTATAAGAGTTATGATTAAGCTGTTTATTTCCCATATAGTAATGATAATGTAAACACCTCAATGTTGGCAGTAGGCTATTTTTTAGAAATAGAATCCTCTTAAGTCTGGGACAAGGTTTTCTTGCTCTGTATTATTATCATTACTGAAAATATCAGTGATTCCTAGACCTCTTTGGTGATGGATGGTTTCAGTAATTTGTTGCCACAAAGTGAAAATATAGTAGGATAAATAGGAGTGTTTTGTTGCGTTAGAGAGCTGGTAATGTCTGGAAAGAACAATGAGCAGCTTCTCTCAGAAGGCTAGACAGATAGGTCGTTCTGACCTCTCCTTGAATCTCACTGAAAACAAACCAGACTTTGTACCTACGCAGTAACACCTCTCACCCCTTCCACAAAATGTACAAATAGATGTGGCAGAATATCTGCCAGGAAAATCTCAACTACAGACTCCAGTATATAATCAATCACCAATTGCTAACCGTTTGGGGAAAATTAATGATGTGAGACCAAACAGTCCTAACACGTGGGAGAATTTACACTTGAAGAAACAGAGTTAATAAAGCAGGCTGAACAGAGCATTAGAACAGAATGGCACCCAAATCCATCTTCCAGGATACTCACTCTACCCAACATCACCCCAACACATATCATTTCTTAACACGTTTTTATCTGTGACAAGCGAGGTTCCTGTTTCAACAAACTCCCGTGGACATACCCAGGATTATGCAAACCGTCCAGAATGCTGATTCTAACTTCATCAGGATGCTTCATTGCAAAAGTCCAACCTACTACGACTGCTTAAAGCAGAAGGAAAGCCCCTGGGAGGCCCAGCGTGGGCAGAAGGTTCCTGTATCCTTTCCCCTTCTGCATGAGAATTTGACCTTGGGTTAATTCTCAGCCTCTGTTCCCCTGGAAACCTGATAAAAATGGTACCATCGACTGTGTTACTAGGCAACCCTGCTCACGGTCAGAACGACCCCACAGAGGTAAAGTACATCTGGCCTGCAGTGCTAGAAGTGCTTGATAAAGATCCAGAGCTTTGGGCCTCTCTGAATCATTGACTCTTGTAACTGGCCATGACCTTTGAAGGCACCTTGGAAGCTAATTCTGTGGCATTGTTACGAGAGATGTTAGGTGCCATCGAGTTGGATCCGACTCATAGCGGCCCTCATAGGGTTTTCAAAGGCTGATTGTTTGGGGATTGTTTTGGGGAGTGGACTGCCACGATGAAAGATATTAGAGTTTGTAAACCAGGGCAGCTCCCATGAGCACCCAGGTGGATCTCATCTCCTTACCCCTGAGTGTCCCTTGGGCAGAAGGGAGCTCCTTGTTGGCTGGGTGGACGATTACAAGGACGTCCACTGAAAGGAACACCGGTTGCTACTCTGCTGAGCTAGGACAGACCTCTGTGGCCTAGGACAGACCTGTGAGTCTCAACGTTCAGCAGAGCTTATCGAGACTTCTGATGACCACGGAAGCTGGGCAGCCAGGCTTCCAGGCCATACTGCCTGGAACTGGGCCCAGGGGACAGCTCAGGGCTGTCCTACTAGGCATCTCTCAGCGGCTAATCTTGGGCACAGACACTTGACCTCAGGCCATTACTACTGGCCTTGGGCCACTCCCAGAAGACCTCTGTCATCATTGCCCTGAATGCTGAACGTCCCTGTCACCACCCTTATCAGCTGCACATGAGGCCTGGGTCACACCGTTTGCTTTCGAATCACGTCTCTGCCCTAGCAAAGGAGTCTGGTGGGCTTCTACCTTGGAGAACCAAAACATGGGAAATTCTCACACAATCATGTCACCCATAGTCCTGGACAGGTCAAAAAGCTGGCCAAGGCCATTGCACCCTTCTAGTTGCTTTTTTCAGATAAATAACACAAGTGTATCATTTGCACAATTCTGTACTTTTGGCCATTATTAGTCACACAGGTCACAAAGGATGGGCTTAGATGCTGCAGAACCAAAATGCTGTCCCAGCGTAAGGACCCTGTGGGCTGACAACCTGGGAGCCTCAAGAGCCTAAGGCAGCAGAGAGGAGACGGCTCCTGGCAGGCTAAGCAGGGCTTCGAATGCCTTTTCTCAGAGGAAGGCTGCATTCCCTTGGCTTCCTGAGGGAAGTTCATGCCCTGCTCCTTTTGCAGCCTTTCTGTAAAATGTGCAGCACAGGGATAGTGCTGCTGGAGATGTCCGAGGAGCCAGGCCGTGCTACAGTGACAGGGCTAGTCATGAGGCCTGTGTTCTGCAGGGTTGTGGGCCTGGGGCTGGCTCAGTTGGTAGAGTGCTTGCTGTGCATGCTCTGAGGCCCTGGGTTCAGTCCCCAGCACTGCAAAAACAGGAGGAGAACCTGGCAGCCCACTCCCTAAGCAATCAGCCGTTGAAAACCTTATGAACAGCAGAGAAGCACTGACATAGTGCCAGGTGTGGCACAGTGTAGGGGAGTGTTTCATTCTGTTGTACATAGGGTCATTATGAGTCAAGCCCAACTCAACAGCACATAACAGCAACTGTATGTGGGCTTTGGTGGGCTGGCCCAGAATCCCAAACACCATGTAAATGATTTCTAAGAAAAAAGAATGTCATCCAAATTCAAAATAACCAGCTTAAGAAACAAAGTTTTAAAATCTGATCCAATTGTAACTGGAGCATAGCTGCAACTTGCTTCATCTGTCCAGGTAAAAATTATTCTAATCCCAGCATGCTTCACACTTCGAGTTATCATTCATGAGCAAGTCATTAAATCCATGTAACAGAGATTAGTGGATAATGCTCCACGGGCCAAATCTGGACCATTGCCTATTTTTACAAATAAAGTTTTATTGAAACACAGTCACACTCATTTGTTTATGTAGTATTTGTGACTGCCTTTGCACTGTGGCAGAGTTGATTCATTGTCACAGACACTTTAAGACCCATAAAGATGAAAGTAGTATTTGGCACTTTCCAAAAAAAACTTTGCTCACCCTAATATGAGTCGTAACCTTCATTTTTAAAAAATGAACTCAAGTTTTTAAATATCAGTGTATTCTTTTTTTTTTTTCTTTTTGTGGTACTGGGGGTTGAACCCAGGGCCTTGCACTTGCATGCTCTGCAAGTGCTGGACCACTGACCTGCACCCCCAGCCTATTTTTTTACTTTTTGAGACAGGGTCTCGCTAAGTTATGAAGACTGCCTCTGGTCTCGAACTTGTGATCCTCCTGCCTCCACCTCCCAAGCCGCTGGGATTACAGGGGTATGCCACCGCGCCCGGCAATATCAGTGTATTCTTCATGAGATAAGACAAGAATGTTCATTAAATTATTTTCCCTAGTTGTATGAACCTAATTGAAGTTGGTTGACTTGCCCATAGTCATGTAGCCAAAGTTGGAGACCTAGTACTTAAACTCTTGGAGTCAAGCCCTGGTCTGTGCTGATATTCACCAGGCTGTTTTGCTGGGTATGGATGATGGTTTTAAAGAAATAATAATGTTCGAAAGCCTCATTTCTAATCTCTAGAATATTTTCATATCTTCATGAATGTTTACAGGATACAAAATAAATACATTTATTAAATAAAATGTTATAAGTACAAAAAAGCTATCAAAAAGAAGTCGCCCATGGCCTCTATATTTGGTGATAAGCACTGTGAGAATGGAAGGTATCTCCTCCCAGTCTTAGTCCCCGGTGTCCATACAATAGCATTTGGGTTGTTTCACAACCCACTATAAGATAGAGTGTCCAGATGCCATATGTAGTTTTACTTATCCATTTCATTGACTCACCTTCAAAAGCATGGTTTTTCAATAGGTTGTTCTTTCATTGGACATAGAATTTAAAGTTAAGAGAGATCTCAGAATAAAGTTCATTTGCTTCATGTTGAAGATATCTGAGGCCTAGAGGGACTTTAGGACTTATCTGGAGTCCCAAGCACATTTGCAGAGAACTTTGAAGGTGGTACCTCAGTGCCTTTGCACATCCTTTGCCCTCTTCTTGGAACACTCTCTTCCCTCTGTGCCATCATCTGACTACTTCCCTGCATTCATCCATCTATCCTTAGACATCACTTACTCCCCAACCCTTCCCTCCCATGTAAGGCTGCACTAAGTGACCGGGCTTAGCTCAGTGCATAGCATATATAGTAAGTGCTCAACAAATGCTTGCAGAACTGAACAGACCTGTACCTGAAGTCTAGGTGTTCTGGATCCTGACCCAGGGAACCATGTTACCAAGGTCAACTCAGGCAGCCCTCAGCTTGGCACTGGCTCTACACCTCACGTGCTGTGTGACCTCCAGGCCTGTCTCCTCACCTATAAACAAGAAGCAGATCCTACTTCAAGGAGCTGTCTTCATTACCAATGAACTCACTTACGGACATGCACAATCACTGACACCCGTGGGTGATCTGTAGCTGGCAGGAGATGTTCTTCACTCCCTTAATCCAGACTGGCCTCTCCTTGACATTGCAAGAGATTTTGATGAACGCATACTCTGCAGCAGGCCCTGCTCTGCACATAAGTGTGTTAATAATTCAGCGCTCACAGGAGGCACCGGCTCACCTCGCCTCCTCCCATTCTACAGATGAGAAACTGAGCTGCAGGGAGGTCAAGTCAGTTGGCCAAGGCTGTGCCCCCTTGGGCAGGTCTGTAAGCATCAACAATGTCCAGTGAGTGCTGGGTGACTGCATTGAGACCCCCAGGGAACAGAACAGGCACTGGCGGGTGCAGGAAAGTGAGAGAAGAGAGAAGGGATCCTGCCCAGAAGGGGCGCTGGATGTAGCCACGGACTAGGATGCTGGGAAGGTCAGGAGACTGGCCAGCACCAGGAGTTCAGAAGGGGGCTCTTCAGCGCCCATGAAGACAGCAGAACTGCGTCTGAGATCTTGCACAGCGCCCTCCATGGAGGCCTAGGCTGGTGGTGGAAGGTACTGTCGTTTACTGAGCACCTACTGTGTGCCTGTCATGTGCTGCTGAAGGCACTGAACACACACAGTATATTTTAATCCTCACCATCAACCTTGTAAGGTAGGAACATCCCCATCTACAGGGGAGGGATTTAAATCTTTGACTCTAACTTGATATTTAGTAAGAAAATGCCATTCAGAAGCTGAGGACTGTCACAGCACCGGAGTTCTAGCTCTGGATTTTTTTTAAATTGAGGAATATAATTGTATCTATTTATGGGATGTTGTTGTTGTTGTTAGGTGCCGTCGAGTCAGTGTCTGACTCGTAGCGACCCTCATAGGGTTTTCAATGGCTGACAGTTTCGGGATTGCCTTGGGAGTGGATTGCCAGGCCCTTCTCGCATTTTTGCAGTGCTGGGAATTGAACTCGGGACCTCAGAGACTGCAGCACAGCGCTCTACCAACTGAGCCAAATCCCAGCCCTATTTATGGGATACAATATGGTATTTTGATACCAGCATACAGCTGTTAGGAGTAAATTTTGGATTTTTTTTTTTATTCCGGAGTCAGAATACTTGGGTGCATATCTTGTCTCTAACACTCATTAGCTGTGTGACCTTGAACAAGTTACTTAGCGTGTCTGTGCCTCACTGTCTTTATCTGTAAAATGAGACTATCACAGAATCTACTTCAGAGGGTCGGGAGGAAGCATTTGTGTGTTGATATATTTAAAGCACTTAAAACTCAGCATGAATGGGGCTGTCTGTAAATAATGGCCGTTATTATTTTCACTGCCGTGGTATTTATTGCCTGAATGTATATTGTAACGATTTGAGTCACTTAGGATCTTGTTAACATGTCGATTCTATTCATTAGTCTCTGGGTGGGGAGAGCGCCCTCATTGCTAACAAACTCCCAGGGGAGACCGTTGGTCCATGGAACACACCGTGATTAACAAGGCACTCTAAGTTTTTGTGGATTTAGCTCCTCTTTGTCCCAGCCTGCAGCAACCTCCATTTTCAAGTGGCATAAAGGAAAGAAATAAGCTTCCGAGGTGATTCTTGTCTCCCTGGGAGCACTTGGTCCATTATAGGTGCCTGCAACATGTTTCCCAGACACTGGGGGTTGCCTTGAGCCTCGACTCTCCGTTCCCCATGAGCCCTCTGCAATTTATGAAAATGAATGGGCTCCAGGGCTCCAGTGGGGCCCGCCTGCAGCATGCTCAGGCTGAGGGACAGCTCTGAGCATCTCGGTTTCATTGTCAGCAACTTCGCATGCTGGCCCCCTCCTCTCACGTGGCTCAGGACCAGCCACCTAGCGATGCGCTGGCACACAGAGGCAGAGTGAGGCAGGACTTGGCAGGAGCCTTCCCTGGAGAGAGCCCGGCAGATCCTAATTCACCAGCCTCCGGGGCTTGGCAAACCGCTCGGAGTCAGTGGCCTGGGAGTTTTTTTTCCTGCCCACAGGTGACAAGCTGAGGGACTCGTGGTGAAGAACAGTGCACTCCCCCAACACACAGCTTTAATCTGACCAAGCTGTCCCAGCTGCACTTTTTCCTCTTGAAACCCAGGTCTTTTCCAAAGCCCACTGAACTGCCTGCCACAGTCACCGGTCGGGTCTAATGCCACCTTCTCTTTACTTTTCAGGAAAAGGAAGGGAATCTTACTTTTATGACATAAACATGTACAACCTGGACCTGCCTTGTCCAGTATGTAGCTACCTGCCATGTGTGGCTGTTGACATTCAAATGAGCGAAAATCCCACACAGCTAAAGGTTGGATTCCTCTGGACCGCTAGCCTTGGTGGTAGCTAACGGGGCTAGTGGATCTTGTGTTAGACAGCACTGATCTAGGACATTCCCATCATCACAGAAACTTCTATGAGACCCTGCTAAGCCAGAGAATCAGTGTCCAGCAACACTTCCTTTTAAGACAGTAGCTGAGAGCCAGGCTTGGTGGCGCATGCCTGTAATCCCAGCGACTCGGGAGGCAGAAGCAGGAGGATCGCAAGTTCGAGACCAGAGGCAGTCTGCATAATTTAGCAAGACCCTGTCTCAGAAAGTAAAAAAATGGGCTGGGTGCAGCTCCGTGGTCCAGCACTTGCAAAGCATGCAAGCGTGAGACCCTGGGTTCAACGCCCAGTACCACCAAAAAAAAATAAAAAAAAGACAGCAGCTGTGGAAAGAAACCATGGTGGAAGAGGAAGAAGTCCCTGAGGGGCCAGCTCATCTGCCAAAGCATAGGCCATGTCCCCATGTTTCTATCATCTTAGAGCGGGGCTTCTTTTTTTGGCACATATGTGAAAAAGGTATAATTTTATGAACCTATAGGGAGCTCATGGGCTGGGATTTAGCTCCATTGGTAGAGCACTGCTCTGCAGTCTCTGAGGTCCCAAGTTCGATTCCCAGTACCGCAAGAATGGGAGAAGGACATGGCAACCCACTCCCTTGGCAATCCCAAAACAGCCATTGAAAACCCTATGAGGGTCGCCATGAGTCGGACTCGACTCAATGGCACCTAACAGCAACAACAACAACAGAGGGAGCTCGTAGGAGTTAAGAGAAAAAAAACGAATAACCCAAAAGAAAATGGACAAAAGACATGAACAGGCAGTTCACACATAACCAGTTAACGTCACAGTGAAACGTTCAACTTCACTCACAGTTAAAGACAGGGAACTCAGAACAGATGAGATACCATTCTGCATCTGTCAGCTTGCAAAGGTGTAAACATCTGATTGTATGCAAAATTGTTAAGGCCATGTGCAAAGAAGACCTCCTATATGACACATTATAAATTAGTACCATCTCTGTGGACGGCAGTGTGAAATTTTCTCTTCTTTCCCCCTTTATTGGTAAATATTGGTGGGGTACAGAGTAATATAGCATTCGCTTTTCCCATTGTGCAATGATGACATTACTTTTGGTTACACTTTCATCAACTTACAAAGTTTATGGAACCTTTTGATTGATATGTAGTAAAACTCGTATGCATATATGGTTTATGTTGTTGTTGTTATTGGGTGCCATCGAGTCAGTATCTGACTCATAGCCACCCTCATAGGGTTTTCAATGGCTGACTGTTTTGGGATTGCCTTGGGAGTGGATTGCCACATCCTTCTCCCATTTTTGCAGTGCTGGGAATTGAACTTGGGACCTCAGAGACTGCAGCACAGCGCTCTACCAACTGAGCTAAATCCCAGCCTCATATGGTTTATATTCCCCCATTTTTCCCTTGTACTCATGAAGTTGCATCATTTCCATTGAGATTCCCTTCTCCCTCTCTATCCCTTTACATTGTTTCTCCTCCCCATCCTACCTCAGGGCAGCCATCGTTATCAGCCCCATCAAATCTCACCAGGAACTTAGGACACGCCAGTCTCTCTTATAAGCACGTTGGCTTGTTTAATCCTCACATCAGTCTCATGAATCCATTGGTATCATTTCCCCTTGTTGCTGTCCCCATCTTGCCGATGAGGAACGTCAGGCTCAGAGAGGTTGTGCAGCTTGCCCAGGTCACACAGCTAGTCAAGGGCAGAGCTGGACTACAAAGACAGGAAGCTTGTGCGCAGAGCGCCCTCTCTCAATCATGCCCCACACAGTGAGGGTGAGGACAGTAACCTTAAGGATTCCCCATGAAGGTCAGAGGCCTGAAAATCGATGCCAGGAACATTCTTGCTTTCATGCACTTTCTCCTCCTTCTCCCCTTTTCCTTGTGCTTTCTCCCTGCCTGAGGCCTAAACTACTATTGCTGATCTAAGTGGAATAATGACAGTCAGACCACATCATCTGATCAGACAGCAGTTAAGTCCCTTTGAGACGCATGCTAACCTCCTAAACAAATTTCTGCCTAGGTCAACACAGACTCCATCTTTTCAGCTTTATTTTTCATTGACAAATGATTGCATATATCTGTGGGGCCTAAAAGAGCGTTGTGTTACAGGTATCTGTGTGGCATGATCAAATCAGCTTGTTAGCAAAGCCATCATCTCAAACATTTGTCATTCCTTTGTGGTGAGAACATTGAAAATTCTCTTTCCGTGGTTTTGAAATAGATAATGCATTACTATTAGCAACGGTCGCCATGCTGTGCAGTAGAATAGAGCCCATTTCTCCTAACTCTCTCTGCACCTGCTCACCCACCTCTGCCCTCTCCCCGGCCCCCACCGCCCACACCCGCCTCCGCTGTTCATTCTCCTCTCCAGCTGTATGAAGAATGTGTCTCATAAATCTTGACTCTCGTGTTACTTGAGCTTTACCTTTTTTATTTTACATTTTTTCATTATTTCTTGTTCAACGTTTTGTCAGGGATTCACTCCACACGTTCATTCGTTTGGCAAACGTGCATTCATGTCTGCTGTGAGTGTGGTGATCATCAGAGCTAATGTTCATGGGATTCTTACATGGAGCAGGCAGGCTCCACGCAAGTTCTTTGGTTTTGTTGTTGTTGTTTGTTTGTTTGTTGTTTTGTTTTGTTTATTGCGATACTGGGGATTGAACCCAGGGCCTCGCACTTGCATGCTTTGCAAGTGCTGCACCACTGAGCTGCACCCTCAGCCCTTTCTTTCTTTCTTTCTTTCTTTCTTTTTTACTCTTTGAGACAGGGTCTCGCTAAATTATGCAGACTGCCTCTGGTCTCGAACTTGCGATCCTCCTGCCTCCACCTCCCAAGCCGCTGGGATTACAGGCGTGCACCACCATGCCCAGCTCTCAAGTTCTTGACAAAAGTTAACTCCAGTGCCCCCCACAGTACATATTATTATTGTCACCCTCCATTTACAGATGGAGAAAGGGAGGCAGAGAAGACGGGCACCGGCTCGAGGTTACAGGGCTCAGCATTTGACACCCCTCAGCCCAGCTCCAGGCTCCAGAATTCTGTGACACTCTGCTACAGTGTATCAGACCCTGTGTCAGGGGTTGGATGTTGGCTCACGTGACTCCTGCCCTGCATGGCTAGAAAGAAGGGGGTAAAGTGCAAAGTGTCTGAGGGAAGCCCAGTTACAGATAAACTGCTATGCTCGTGTGCTGTGCATATAAGGCAGCCGGGGAGGCAGCATTTCCGTTGGACTTTGACAGGTGGCTCAGATTGGGCAGTCAAGGAGTGCTTCCGGGTGAAGGACCTGCTGGCCAAGGCTCCAGGGAGGAAATCTGAAGGTACCTGGGGGCAGCCTCATGGTAACACAGACTCGCCCTGCAGGATTAGCCCAGGGGCTGGCCAATCACAGCTGGTTGGCAGAGGTACAGCT
This sequence comes from Pedetes capensis, assembly GCA_007922755.1. Taxonomy (NCBI): domain Eukaryota; kingdom Metazoa; phylum Chordata; class Mammalia; order Rodentia; family Pedetidae; genus Pedetes; species Pedetes capensis. Next base: position 33,752 of record VMDO01021213.1, read on the forward strand.
GTTTACCCAGTTGTTGAGATGCTGAGATGCTTCTCTGTAGGCTGGCAAAGAGATGCTCCCTGAGTGCCCCCAGCCCGCACCACCATGCCCCCCACATTCAGGAGCTGTGGCTTGGCATCCAGCCCTGCAGCGGACCCCAGGATGCCCTGTGTGCCCCGAGGTGACAGGAGGGGGCTGGTGCCTGGTCTTGCTGGTGGTTAAATATTCAGAATACCGTTCCCGAGCTGAAAGTGTGTAAGAGGATATTATGGCCTGCCGCTGTCTTCGGGGGCCTCTATGCCTTCACCAGCAAGATTAGAGTTGAAAGTTGGATGAGGGGCGAGGCGTGTGTAAAAGACAAAGCCCGCTCGGCCCTTCAGCCCCCCTGGGTCCCCAGCTCTGCCATGGAGGCTTTACTGGCAGCTGCTCTGCAAAGCCTTTGGAGAATGAGGGGGAGCCGCAGTGGCATGCCAGCCTGTGCCAGACCCCAGGACAAGTGCTTGTCTCAATTCTCAAACTTCACAGTCACCCCGAGATGCCACTGTCCTGCCTGATTCACCAATGGCGGGAGAGAGAAGTTTCAAGGTCACCCAGCTGAGGCAGCGAGTGCCTGGGCTGGTAGGGAAGCACCCGGAGTCCAGAGCTTGTGCCCTCCCGACCACCTCTCTGTGGCGCTGGTGCTGCTCTGCCATCGTGGATTGGCTCCTCTCACTGTCTCTGCTGGCAGCCTTTGGGCTCCTGCCACGCAGGGCCTGGGCATCGATCATTTCTCACTCTCCCTGGCAGCCAGGTGGGTGGGAGACAGAAAGTTAACCTGGGACACAGCAGCAGGCACTGGAGCAGGGAGAGGTGCAGGAACCTGTTAGAGGTTTCCTGCAGGGGGTTGCAGAGAGAGATGACAAGTCCAGGCAGACAGAGCCATCCTCTGTGTCTCCCAAATAGAGATGCTCCCAGCCGACCTCTTCCCTTCCTTCTGAATGGTCCTGTTGTTGTTGCTGTTAGTGCCTTCGAGTCAGGTCTGACTGATAGCAACCCTCAGAGGGTTTTTAATGACTAATTATTTCAGGATTGCCTCAGGAGTGGATTGCCAGGTCCTTCTCCCATTTTTGTGGTGCTGGGAATCAAACCCGGGACCTCAGAGACTGCAGAGCAGTGTTCTACCAGCTAAGCTCAATCCCAGCCCTGAATGGTCCCAAGGGAAGTCATATTGCTCCGCCTTTCCTGCCCCCCAGGATCTGGGGCCCTTTCTCATTTGCTGGAGCTGGCAGTCCCTTCTATGTCCCAGGTTTAGGACCTATGGCACCAGGAACACTCAAGAAAACCCTTTTAAAAAATGAACATTAACAAAAATCATCCCCGGAACCCGCAGTGGGCCCAGGCTGCAGCTAGAATGGCTGTGAGCAGCGAGGCCTCCATAGAAAGCTTATCCTCTGAGCCCGGCCTGCTCTGGAGCCATGTCCCTTTATGCCATGCTTCCACTCCTCTTTGTTGTTGTTGTTAGGTGCCGTCGAGTCGGTATCCGACTCATAGCGACCCTCATAGGGTTTCCAATGGCTGACTGTTTCGGGATTGCCTTGGGAGTGGATTGCCAGGTCCTTCTCCCACTTTTGCGGTGCCGGGAATTGAACTCAGGACCTCAGATACTGCAGAGCAGTGCTCTACCAACTGAGCTAAATCCCAGCCCTCCACTCCTCCTTACCCTCCTTTAAATAGTGGCCATGACAGCTGCCAGCACCCAGCTGGGCTTCAGGCAGTGTGGGAGCTAGCCCGGGCAGTAGTAAAGCTGGTCATCTCCCTGGTGGACACAGATCTGAGTTGATTTTGAGTTCTTCAAAGTCTGGCTTGACAAACAAAGCCTGTGCAGGTCCACGGTGTTCCTCTGTATTTTCATTTTTCTCCCCCGCTTCCATGTTGCTCTCCTAGACTGCACCTTTTTACAACCGCGGTACAAGGTGCTATAAATTCAGGGGTTTATGCTATCAGTTTTTTTTAATCAGAAAGGTATATATGCTAATTTTTTTAATTTTAGAAAATATATAAGAAAATAAGTTGAAATTATCTCCAGTTCCGCTACCCAGAGGCCAAAATTAGTATTTAGTGTATTTGCTTATCTTTTTTTTAATACAACTAGCATTTTTCCAATAGTAGTACTCTGTATGTATAATTTTATGTCTTTTTTTATTTTGCTTGATGGTAGACCATATGCATTTCCTGCCACTGCTGCAGAACATTCATACACATCATTTTTAATGACT
>VMDO01021214.1:0-35879 GCA_007922755.1 Pedetes capensis
TTAGGCAGCAAACCTGCATGTGCCATCTCTTGAATTGCACTTACTGCCACCCACCTTATTACCATCCTCTCATGACTGTGGTTAATACATATGAAGTCATTACATTGTGAAGTGATAAACATAGGAAACCAGAGTTTTATTTTCTGAATACAGATAGTTCGTACCCAACCAAGTTTATAATTTATAGAGCTTTCCTTAGGAGGAGGCTAGAATGATAGGTAACGATGAAAAAACATTTTTAAATCTAATTTTAGCACAGAACTTGTATTTGTACAAAGCAGTCTTTCATTATACCAGTTTGATTTTGTTTCCCTTAAGTTGTGTAGGGGAAAAGAAATATCTTTTCTCCCCATCTTAGGTTCATAGCTGGGGCCCTGTCATAAAAGACAGGTTAGCAAAGCATACATATTTACTGAATATCCATAAGTTTTACATGAAGTAGGAGACCTCATAAGGAAATGAAAACCCAAAGAAACAGGGAAACCTATATATTTTATCTTTAGGTTTAAAAAAAAATAAAAAATCTCATCATTGTGGAGAAGTATGATTGGACAGAGGGGAAAATCTAATGGTGATATGCCTGCAGCCACACCACTGTGGCATCCAATCCTGTCAGATCTTGGAAGCTAAGCAGAGTTAGGCCTGGATAGTACTTGGATGGGAGACTGACAGGAAACACCGGGTGCCGCAGACTTGGAAGAAGGACCTGACAACTCACTCCCAAAAACCAAACAGCCATTGAAAACCCTATGAATAGCAGAGAAGTACAACAATAGTGTTTCATCTGTTGTACATAGGGTCACTATGAGTCGGACAACCATTCAACAGCACCTAACAATATCAACAATGGTGATATACTGCAAATACTTAGCAAGGCCTGTTTATTCATATTCTTCTCAGTGGTCCAGTGTCTTCAGAGATAAAGATTCCCTTTTCCTCTGGATATAAAGTTTTATGACCTGTTTCAAAGGAGAAGGGTGAGGCAAAAGTGAATGTGACCTTCCTATTATGCTTTTCTCAAATGCAAAGGTGACATACTATGGGGTAATGTGCCCCAAACTCCATTAGTAATAAAACTAAGAAGGAACTTCTCACATTGCAAAGGTTCTAGATCAGTGAACTCGCCTTCTGAAGGATCACTCTCATATATATAAAATAACCCATAAGACAATGAATGTACTGTCAATAGGTTTTTGCTTAGGAAATACTTTGAGTTTATGTAGGAAGCAGAAAAGAAAAAAGCATGCACCCTTTCCATACAAAATCAAGCCTTACAAAGATAAAATTATTATACACAAAAATAAATGTGTAACAAAATTTTATTCTACAGGTGTATCCTAGATTTTCCAAAAGAAACTCAGTTCATCATCACATCATATATTCACAATTTTATAATTTTAATGCAAATATATATACACATGTGTGTATATGTGTGTATGAATACACACACACACACACACACACACACACACATACACATACATATCTTCTATGGCAATAGGATCTCAGAGAAGGGCAAGGTCACTACAGTATGTGATTTTCCAGGAAGTATTCACAGAAGAGGAAGGGCAGTTTTTTATCCTACAAATATTGTATCATCTCTTTTAAGATAATTTTCTAGTTAAACTTTTTGTTATTTCCCCATGGATTTACTACTTGTTTTTTCCTTCAATCTTCCTTTTTATTCACTCATGATAATGCAGAATTAGAAGCAATTCCATATGTTTTTTCAGCTTTACTGAAATACAGTTGACAAACAAAAATTGCATGTAAGCCAGGCAAAGTGGCACATGCCTGTAATCCCAGTGACTCGAGAGGCAGAGGCAGGAAGATTGCAAGTTTGAGGCCAGAGGCAGTCTGCATAATTTAGCAAGATCCTGTCTCAAGAAATTAAAAAAAAAAAGGTCTGGAGGTGCAGCTCAGTGGTCCAGCACTTACAAAGCATGCTAGCGCAAGGCCCTGGGTTCAACCCCCAGTACCACACAAAAAAAGAAAAATTACATATATTCAAGGCATACCACATGACCTTTTGATATAGATGTATATTGTGGAATAATTTCCACAATCAACCTAATTGATCTGCTTGTTACCTCACATTATTACTTTATTTTTCTTTTGGACTAATTTTTATGTTGCTCTAAATACTGTTTCTGCCAGAATACCTATTCAAACATACTTCACTATGATACTTTGTACTAACATGGAATGAATTTTTGCAGAGCATTTTCACTAAGTTTTCCTTTTCACTGTGGTCAGGTAGCAAGTGTAATTTTGTCATCATTTTATAAACATTGGTTCCATGGCTTGAAAAAAACAAATTACTTAAAGACCTCAACAGCCTATCTTATTTCTGCTTTTTTTCTTATTGAAATAATAAAGATGAACAATTCAAACTGTGTTCCTTACAGCTTTTACAAAGCATGGTGATAGTGTATATAAACTGTGCATCTTTCACTTGTAAGGCTGAAAATCATTGACAGAACAAAAGGCAAGGGGAAAAACATCTCTATAGATTGAGTGGTGATGTCTTCCAGCTTTAAAAAAATTATATGCAAGGAATTTGGGGGGAGTGACAATCGCATTTTCATGAATTATTATTAAACTGTATTACTAATAAAATTTAAGCCTGTTGATTTCATCTGAGAAGCTTAAAACATTAAGCAGCTAAGGCTTTAGTCAGATATATTCTTAGAGTTTCTCAGAAACCAATATTCTTTATGATTTTTTAAAAATCTATTTATAAACATCATCTCTACATTTCTGTAGCCTCATTTTTATTAAAGGAAACCCTACAGGCAAAGATGTAATTTTTCCAAGGTTGGACATATGGCTGATGTCAAAACTACAAAATCATGTTATCTAGAGCCAAATGCTGAGTTAAACCTCCCAAGGTTGATGCTCATCAGACCCCAGAATAGGTGTCTCTTACAGGGTAAGCAAGATGTTAGCCACAGAAGTGGAACTCCCTGGAGATAGAACTACTCACCTACAAAATAAGGTAGCTCTGAAAATGAATGGCACTATAGTGTTGGACCAATTTTTGATGCCCCTGACACCGGGAATGTGATTTTGTGTGGTAAATTAAATGAGAAGGAGTGTTGGGGCCAGAGTATTATCACATTCCTTTCAAATATGTAAGAAGTCCTACTCACTGCCCTGGAACCTGGCAAGGATTCTTAGTGCCTAGGAGGCCATTTTATTTTGCTTCATTGCATTCTGTTCTCTCTTATTTTTAGTAAGAGGAACATTTGCATAAATTGAGTCATTGATTAATTAATTAATTAATTTTGAGGCAAAGTCTCACTATGCAGTCCAAGCTGGCTGGAACTCGAGATGGATGTCAGGCTGGTCTTGATGAGATCCTCCTGCCTCCAACTCCAGAGTGCTGGGATTATAGGCGTGTGTCACCATTCCCAGCTCTACACTGACTTCTTAGGTTTTATATTTATTTCTTATGTAGATCTATGTCTTCATAGAAGCTTCATTGACAGGTTGCTCTAAAACTAGAGTAGATGCAGGAATAGCATAGGAATATGCTGAAAAATCAAGATGGAGAGGGATCCCCAGAAAAGCCTGACATTTTATTAATCCCCACTAGAAAACATATTGCAAAATATTCCTGTTCTTTTTTCCTGCTTGTGGTTCTTGGGGGTTGAACCCAGAGTCTTGCACATACTTTGTAAGTACTTTACCTCTGGGCTGTTACCCGCAGCCCATTTATTTTATTTTTTATTTGTATTTATTTATTTTACTTTGAATCAGGGTCTTGCTGAGTTACGTAGCCTGCCTGTGGCCTCAAACTTGCTATCCTCCTGGCTCCACCTTGTGAGTTGCTGGGATTATCCACCTCACCCAGCTGCAAAATTCTTTTCAAAAAGTTCTAATTGTTTTAAGGGACTGGGATTTAGCTCAGTTAGTAGTGCTGCTCTGCAGTCTTGGAGGTCCTGGGTTCAATTCCCAGCACCACAAAAATGGGAGAAGGACGTAGCAATCTACTCCCAAGGCAATCCCGAAACAGTCAGCCATTGAAAACCGTATGAGGGTTGCTGTGAGTCAGATACAACTCAATGGCACCTAACAACAACAATAATTGTTTTCTAGTCTGCTTCCCTGTATCTTCTCCCATCTATTTTATTTTTCTCAGTAGTGTCCATTTAATCCAGGTAGTTTTGCAAGTCATAGACTTCTCTGAGGATTGGAGTCTGTATATTAGAACACAAGTCTGCAGCCATACCATCCTGGCATCCAATCTCATCAGTTCTTGGAAGCTAAGCAGGGTTGGACCTGCTTAGTTCTTGGATGGGAGACGACCTGGGAATACCAGGTGCTGTAGGCTTGGGAGAAAGACCCCACAGCCCACTTCTGAAGCTATCAACCATCAAAATCCCTATGAATAGCAGAGAAGCATTGACAATAGTGCTGGGCATGGCACAGTGTGGGGGAGTGCTTCGTTCTGTTGTACATAGGGTCACTATGAGTCAGACCGGACTTGACGGCACCTAACAACATTTAGAACACAAACGATTGCAGCTTAAGTCTTTAAATGAACTAGCAAACTCCTCAATGAGAAAGTATGAGATTGTCCAAGAAACTTGTGTGCTACTGTCCTCCAGGCCTCTTCCTGCCCTTCCTATTCTTAAGCTTTTCTCTCTTCACATAATAAGTATATACCTTTTAGCTCCTACAGTTCTAGTTGTTGTTGTTGTTAGGTGCTGTCGAGTTGTGTCCGACTCATAGTGACCCTCATAGGGTTTTCAACGGCAGACTGTTTCGGGATTGCCTTGGGAGTGGGTTGCCATGTCCTTCTCCCATTTTGCCGTGCTGGGAATCAAACTCGGGACCTCAGAGACTGCAGCGCAGCGTTCTACCAACTGAGCTAAATCCCAGCCCTACAGTTCTAGAAGCAGGAATAATAATGCCTTGAGAATCCATAAAGAAATTTATCTTAGCCCTCAGGATTTCTGAGCCTACCTCAGTTCCTAATCTTCCTGGATAGTGACTCATACCTCCAAGGTAGTTTTGGATTTAAAATAGCTTTCCAAATCTGCATAAATAATTCCTGGATTATTTGCTATTTTAGGTTAGCCATGCCACTGTTCCTCTCCATTAGCCTAGATCATTGAGAGTGGGCTATATAATACCTGATACCTATAAAAAGAATGGAACATTCTGAACAGTACATTTTGGTGGCTGCACTTTCAGGTATCAAAGCAAATCCAGACTATCTCATTGTTGCTCACAGTGGTATACAAATATACCCCTTTTTAAACAAACCCAATAAATGTGGATATTATTTTACAAAGTTAATAAACCAAAGAGATGATTTACACCTTCAGAAATCTCTTATTTTTAAAAGAGATCAATTATCATGTTACTTTAGTCATTCATTTCCCTGATTACATTGAAAACAACTGTTTCAAAAAAAATCAGATTTGTGGATAACTTTCCTGAAACAAATATCAACTATATCATAAGTCTCCTATATCTACAAGAATGGGCTAGAAGATAGTTATGCCCCATTTTATATTCACCAGCTAGGTGGTTTTAAAATGCTTGAAGAACTACTAGTCCATGCTTAGCTTCAGTATACCTAAGAAAATGAAATATACTTGGGACTATGATTGAAAAGGATGTCTGTAATTTTCAACAAGAGTTATGTTCAAACAGTGGCCTGGATTCCCATCTGTCAATCTTGGTCAAACAGCTTATTTGCTATTTATTTTTTTGTAGCCCCTTAGACTGTTTTCATTCTTTCCACACATTTATACTCCCTCTTTTCCCCAATGTTTCATTCTAAAAGTGAATCAGGAAGTTCACCTACCAAATCCAGATAACAAGAATGTTATTTCAGTTTACTTTAATCTTAGGTATCCTTAGACCTTCTTTTCTTCTTCATCTTTTCCAGTTGAAATAAAAAAGATTTTTGATGTATGTAGAGACTGTTTTTTAAGGAAACTGTTAAAGTTGTATAACTTCAAAGAGTTTCCAAATGTTGCATTTTCAAAAATGTTTTATCATTTGCGAAAAAAATTGCTATTTCTCTGTGTAGTCCCAGTGATGGATGAAAGCACTGAATTTTACCTTCTCTATTGCTCTCTATGTTCCACATGGAGTTAGCACTTAGGATTTTTCCCACACAATAGCAATGTTTTTATGGAAATAATTACTCAAAGCTCATTTATTTCTAATGAATTTTTTGAGATCATGATTTTAAGGTATCTTCTAATTTACACAAATATAATTTTTTGGTCTAGACAGAATAGAAACATACGTTGATGCATCCTAACCAGACAGCTATCTTTTGTGTAGTTTGCCATTTTGTTATTATCCCTGATTTAAATTCTAGAAGAGCTAGTTACTCATCGTTTCTCCTCTCACCCAAATTGTGTGTATGGGCTGCCTTCTTCTTTTCCTTTCCTTCCCTGTATGCATTAATGCATTTATCCCTCATCTACTCAGGAAATTTTCAGATAGTTTACAATATAAGGCCAATAAAGTAAGATTTAAGAAAAGTTCTGTCATGGAACATTAAACTTATCATTATTATTATTATTAGTAGTAGTAGTAGTAGTAGTAGTAGCAGCAGCAGCAGCAGTAGGAGCAGCAGCAGTAACAGTAATAGTAGGAGAAGGAGTATCATCATTGGTCTTTTGAGACAGGATCTCACCATATAGCTCAGGCTGACCTTTAAGTCATGATCCTTCTCCCTCAGCCTCCTGAGTGCTGGGATTATAGGTATATAGTCTCATACCCAGCTTGAGTATTAAATTTAACTCTGAACTTCCTGGAAGCTTAAACAGAAAGGAGAACATGATATGTTTCATAATTCTCATTATCTACAAAACGAAGACCATTTAAAATAGAAAACAAGAACATGATTTTTTTCGGTAGCAGTTTTAGACATGGTACAAAAATGTTCTCCAGGGTCACTTGTTTCATCAACAAATTATTTTCATCTTGCCTTGACTGTCTTCATTTATGAAGTGCAATTAAATATAATTGCTGCTATGATCTGAGTGTTTCTGTCCCCCTCATGAATATAATCAGTGCCCTTATAAAAGATGCCTGAGAGAGCTTGTTTACCCCTTCTGCCACATGAGGGTGCAATAAAAAGATGTTGTCTGTGAGGAACCAGGCCCTCAGGAGACACTGCTGGTACCTTAAACTTGGATATTCCAGCCTCCATAACTGTGAGAAGTAAATTTCTGTTGTTCATAGTTTCCTAGTCTATAGTATTTTGTTATAGCATCAAAGACAATTGTGTTTATCAAATACATTTGAGGATATTGTACAAAATATCATACATTCTTGAATCTGATGTGTACCCTTGCAACATTTTTAGATGGCTAAAAAATCAGATGTGGATTAGGTTTGCAGTCAAGAGCTGGATTTTAGGAAAATTAGGGACCACTGTACATGTCATAAAACAATACAATGCAACAGTTTATTTATTATTATCGTTACTATAATTTGCCTATTATTCATCATACTTATCATCACTCATAACTGAAATGTTACAGCACACTCCATCAGCTCACTATCGTATTTGTTCAGTTGCCCTATGGACAAGGAGTGGTTGAAGGAAAGGAGTGAGTTAAAATTGCAGAGTAATATTTTTTCATTTAAGGAATCACTGAAGTCTGAGTGTGGATTAGATTTGAGACTATAGAGTAGTAGATATTCTAGAATGAGTCTTCTTCCTATTCCTTACTCTTTTCCCCATATGCATATTCCTTGACTTTTCTTACCTCCAATGTTGAGTGACTGGTAACGGTTCTGGGAAATGAAAATTTTCATGAATTTCTTAGGAAGTTCTAAAAACTTAATTCTAATTGCAAGCATTTATTGAGTACCCACTTTCTGTATTTCTCTCTTTTAAATTATAAATTATTTCAAATGTGTAGGAAATGTTAACCCAAGAACTATTTTACCAAACTGCTTTCCTAAGTGTTTGTGATTAATAACTGTTATCTGCCTGTAGAAATTATTTGCATATACATCCTAGAATCATAGAAATTAGTAGAAATGAGCTTAAATACATTCACTAATTCCTGTGTTTTACATAAGGTTAAGTATTTATGCAGGTTCTCATATGCAGTTAGCAGAAAAACTAACACTAGAACTCATGTCCTCTGAAGACTACTTTAGTACTTTTTCTACTTTACCATAACATAAAATTGCAGGATTATATATGCATTCAAATTGTGCTTGCATTCCTGTATGTGATAAACTTGAAGCTCATGTGATCTTATTCCTCTCTATACAGAACTAATGTCCCTGATTAATATGAAGACTCTCAGTTTCTAAGTTTTATAATGAAAATTGTCTATATGACAGATTAATGAATCTTTACATTCAGTCAACAAGTACTTGTAAACCATATAGTTCATAATTTGAGGTCCATTTGGTTAAAAACCATGACTTCTCTCATTAGCACTTTAATTAGCCAAATTCCATGTTTCAAAAAAGCCAAAATCAGGAACTGACTTTCACTGATAATTGAGTTACAATATGCCTTTTAGGCAAATGGAGCTCTTATTTTTTGTCCTTACAGTCATTACTAATATTCTGTTTGCTCTTGCTTTTGCTAGGAGAAGGGGAATTACAACTGCATTATTGTAAACAGTAAATATGTTTACCTTATGCCCATGAACACTTCTTTTCCTATTTGGGGGAATAAAGATTTTGTTTGTTCACAAGTTAACAGCCTCCCTCGTGGTCTGTTTGCTGCCAGCAGCAGTCCTGAACTAAGGGCACAAGAAAATGGAGCTGGTGATCACAAGCAAAGTACATAAGGCTTTTTAACACTTTATATTACAGATTCGGGCAGGGTTTGCCTACTTTATTATCTATGATGTTGCTATTTCCTTTCATGCCTTTGGAGGTCCCTGAGAGAGGGGAGCTAGCTGAGTTAAACATCTGTCTCACAGGGCCTTGGCAAATAATGGCAATTCATTTCAGCCTAGAGGCAAAAAGTATGCCTTTTCTTGTAAGACTTTTGTTCTTATTGCCTGGTGAACTTTGAAATCAAATTGGTGGAAAATTGGAATGTTTTCTTTTCTGTGTCCCTTGTACTGCCATACCTTTCCCTTCCCACAGTACTTTTGAGATCGGACAGAGGCAAATAGACTTCTAGGGGATTCCTTTTGTCCTGAATCCCATTGAAAATATGTGCCCTTTCTAATATGTAGAGAACTGATTAGAAAGAATTCTATCTAACCTCAGATACAAACCTGAGATAATGACTATGATTAAATGGACCAGGCATCTCATTCATATCAATTCCAATTCATAATCCTATTTAAGTGGCTGTCTTTGTCCTTTGGAATTCCAGTTAGCCAAAGGATGCCAGTACTGATGATAATACTGCCTGCCAAGGGAAATTATTTCCTCTTCTTCCACAACCACCAGGATCACTTTGTAGAAGCTATGTCATGACGTAATTCCTTTCATCAGCCCCCACTTTGGACAACTCTTCCAGTACAGGAAGAAAAGAGCTCAGAGGAAAAACCCTTCAAATAAATTCAGGACAGTTTCAAAACCAAAATTTGGTCATTAAAAATAATACGTATAATAGCAGCTGTCACATCTAGTTTATAATTTTTATGACTCATTTGTATCTTCTAAGTTACCTAAAAATATTTTAAGCTGTTGATACTACTCCAATTTGACTCAAATTATTTGACTCCTAAACTCATCTTGCATGTTATATTTTATAAAATTTCAAACCGTAGTTATATGAGAAATAATAATTTGACTTTAGTGTAAAACTGTCGAATAGTGTCCTTCCCCTCTTGTCTTCTTACCCTACTTACTTTCTTCTTGGGATCTGTCACTACCTGCCATGTGTTCATATCTTCATTGACTACTCTCCTGCTGAAATGTAAACTCAGTGAGAAAAGATATTAATTGTTCTAGTTATCCAAAGACTCTCCAGTGTATATAATAGTGTCTGGCCAATATTTATAACAGTTGCTCAGTATTTGTTGGATTAGTGATGAGTCTTCATGAACTATACAGCTTGTCCATTTCAAGTGCTGTGATGAATATTCTCCTATACCTGAGAAATCCTCTCCCAGAGTGGATAGCTACCATTATGTTCATTTGCCATTTTATTACCAACAAGATAGTATCCAAGGTACCATAATGAAAATGACTTAAGTGCTTTCTACATGCATGTACCTTTTTACTTAACAATATACATTCTTCACATTAACATTCATTCATTCATTCATTTAATAAATATTCATTGAGAACCCACAATGAGCCAGACATTTGCTCAGAGACAAATACAGATAATTAAGGTATTGCATCTTTGCTGTAACTACATTAGAGTATACCACCTCAGACAGAATTCACAGTCTCTGCCATCTCTATACTTGTCTGAATTTCTCCACAGAGTGGAATGTCAGGTTTGTTTTGGTGTCACCACACTTTACCTGATTTTTCTGATACTTTCCAATTTCTTCTCATCATTGATATTTCCTTTTATCCCTGCACTTTAAATGCTCTTATTCATCAGGGTTCCACCCTCAGCCCCTGCTCTTTTCACTCTACATGAGAATCTCTCTGTGGTCTTACCTACTCATGTTTTTTACAAAATCTGTATGCAAATAGTTTCCAGCTCTGTAAATAATTGTTGTTGTTGTTAGGTGATGTCAAGCTATGTCTGACTTATAGTGACCCTCATAGGGTTTTCAGTGGCTGTTTCAGGCTTGCCTTGGGAGTGGATTGCCATGTCCTTCTCCCATTTTTGTGGTGCTAGGAATTGAACCCAGGACCTCAGAGACTGCAAAGTGGTACTCTACTAATTGAGCTAAATCCTAGTCCCTGTAAATAATTACAGAGGTTATAAAGCCTACAGATCCCCTAGGAACTTTAGACTTGTATAACCAAACACCTGCTGGACAATTCTACCTCAGTGTCTCACAGGCACTTTCAAGTCAACATGTCAAAATATTAACTCCACTTTTTCCCTCTAAAATTGCTTCCTTTTTGAATTCTTTGTAAGTGGCACCACCATCTCACCAGTCCCTCTAGCTGGAACTAGACATGAGCTTTGCCTCCTCCTTTTCTTTTCTTTTCTTTTCTTTTCTTTTTTTTTTTTTTTTTTTGCGGTACTAGGGGTTGAATCCAGGGTCTCGCGCCTGCATGCTCTGCAAGTGCTGGACTGCTGAGCTGTGCCCCCAGCCCATTTTTTTACTTTTTGACACAGGGTCTCGCTAAGTTATGTAGACTGCCTCTGGTCTCAAACTTGCGATCCTCCTGCCTCTGCCTCCCAAGCCGTTGGGATTACAGGCATGCGCCACCGTGCCTGGCTTGCCTCCTCCTTTTCTATGAATCCCTCTATCTCACAATCTCTATGTCCTGCCTGTTTTCTCGCCTAAATATTTCTTGACTGTGTCACCCTGTAGCATCTTCACTGCTATTATACTAATTTCACCTCTCACCATCCTTTGCCAAGACTACTGCAGCAATCTTCTAAATAGCATTCCAGCTTCTAGTCTTGTATCTTCTCTAATCTATCAATTTTTCATACCTTTCTTCACTGTATCCTTCTGACTGGGCTGCCTTCCCTCATTCTTTTCACTTGATGAATTCCTGCTTAACCTTTAAAAGTATTTGGCTTCATTTCCAGAAGGGCTGAAGACACTTTGTCAGTTCCCCCCTGATGCTTTCAGCATGTTATTCCCACTGAACTCCCACACTGCTTTATGTTTGGTTTCCTGCGTGCCTGTCTTTCTTCTTAGACTGTGAGCCCATTGGGGGCACCATGTTTTGTTTATCTTTGTAGATTCAGCATGAAGCATGTCACTAGGAACTTAATAGGCTCTTCAGACATGTTTGAAAAAATGGATAGATGAATGAGCAAAAGAACAAGCAACAAAGAACAGGTGTCTTGGAGGTGCACTGTTAGGATACCAAAAAATAAAATATATTCTTTCTCCTTAGATATCTTATAAATTGATTAGGAAAAAGAAGAGTATAAAAGACTGTTATCTACCAGCCTACATATAGTTATATATTCTAGTAGTGTTATATCTGACTTTGCCTTTTTAATAGTGACAATACAGAGACTATCTAGTAGTAAACTGCTCATGCATTGGACTACATGTTGGCTTTTTGCAATCACTTGGCATTTTTGACTGTCCAAAGAAGTTCATTGTCATCTTTAGATGACTATTCCCAGGAATGGCAGGTTCAGTTAGTATCAGTGGAACTTTGTCAGACCTTTTTCCTAACAAAAATGACTTCAAGCAGGTGTGTGTAGTTTTCTCTGAGAAAGCTTTTCTTCCTCTGAGCAAATCATAGCCTCCACAAATAGTCATGTAGAGATTAATTTATGCATTTGATGGTAACATTGAACTTGAGGCTGATTTGAATGGTAATACTAAAAAAAAAACCATCAAACTAAAGGACAAAATGCCAGTACTCTTGAGGTTTTAAAATAAAATCTCCACTTGCTGAATCCATGGGAAAGAAAAAAAAGTAATTAGGCTATTTGAGAAAAAGCAATACCAAACAAAAAACAGTGTCCTCATATTTGTTTGTCATTTGTTAACAAAAAGCTAAGAATAGGCATTGAATATTATACCATTTTTAGTATTAGTCCCATCAGTCTTGAGAATGTCTTCCCTCCAAAGCATGTTATTCCTTCTATCTTTTCTATCTCTATCAGTGATAAGCCCAGTCACCTAGGTTCAAACTCTTGTAGTCAACTTTGGCTCAAGTCTTTCCTTGATCCCCTACATCCAGTGATTACCAATTTAGATTTCATTTAGATTTCATTTATTCTCTCTCTTCCTCTCTCTCTCTCTCTCTCTCTCTCTCTCTCTCTCTCTCTCTCTCTCTCTCTCAGCAGTAGGCATTGAGAGAGGGTCTTGCTGTGCTTTCTAGCCCAAGCTAGCCTCAAACTTGGAATCTTCCTATGTCAGCCTCTAGAGTAGCTGGGATTACAGGCATATACCACCATACTTAGCACTCATTATCTCTTGAAACTGCTGGTCCTCTAGGTTCTCTAAAATTCCCTTATTTGAATACATTCATTTCTTCTACCTTTCCTAGTCCATGTAACTGCTTACCTCCTAGTCTCATTTCTGTCCCTACTCAACTATGACTGCTGTCAGCCATTCCAGCACTCTGCTCAAAAGCACTCCTCATTCACTCACTACCCATTCTTCAGTTTCTCCTGTCTTTGCAGTCTCAACCCTAGATATAACCATTGTCCATTTTTACTTCTACTGCTCCCAGCTAATTAATGCTAGTAGACAATGACATACACTGGTTTTATGTTGATTGGGTCCATTGGCAGTAAAAGAAAAACTTAAAATTCATTAGATAGAATTTTGAAAAGAAAACATCTGTCCCAATACATCAACTTGGTTCTGTAAAACTGTGATTACTGTAATTATTGAGAGGTTTCTGTAACCTGAACACTTAGCTGATATCTTAGGTGTTGAAATTATTCTTAAAAGATTAAAAATAGAGCATCGGTTGTACTGACAGAGTGTTCTTTAGAATTTACATGAATCTAATTTCATAGGATGGAGAAATGTAATTGAAAACAAGGAAGAAAAATCCAGGCATGGAACTTCATCATCCTAACATTTTTCCCCCTGATTAAGAGCAATATATTAGCATGCGTTTTTCAAATACAGGCAGTCCCCGTCTTACAAATGACTTCTAGACAGATGCAGGGCATATTATTGCTTGAATCCTAATTACTCAAGTGGGGAAACTTTGTTTGGATGTCAGTTGTTTGGAATCCAGAATGCATTTTTCCCACTGGAGCAATGTTATAAGAGGTGGTTGGGCCCCCACAAGATAGCGATATGTTACTGAAATGCTGTACACTTGCAGTTAAACAGTAGTGAACACATTTGTGATACTACTAAAGAAACAAAGATGATAACATTGAATAAGAAAATTTTATATTTTTGTCTTGAATGGTAGTACTTGAGGAAAAACAGATTTAATTAAAAGAGGCTGAAGAAGTAGATCGTGAATGTGTAAAGTCTCAGAATAGGATTCACAAGCATTTTTGTAAACTTCAAATGACACATGTTTTTTAATCAGGTCCCATTGAATTTTGAAACTTGTGGAACTTCTACTTCCCTTTTTTTTGCCTTGAAGGATTTTATCATGGCACTACTATACTATAATTGAAGTCAGTTTTTGACTAATCAAAATAAAACAAAAGAGGAGGATGAAGATACTTTGATATGATGCCAGAAGAAAATTTTGAGAAAAGAGGACTTATATACAAACATGAAAGATTAAAAAATAGACCCTATATCTTAGAATTCCACAAGTTCCACCATCCAAAGGAAAAGCAGTTCTTTCTTGCTTAGGCCAGTGTGTGTGTGTGTGTGTGTGTGTGTGTGTGTGTGTGTGTGTGTCTGTGTGTGTGTTTGTGTGTGTGTGTGTAAAAACACAGAAAAGTTGAAATTAGAGAGGCTATGTTGAACCACATTGAAGAAATTATATAGGGAAGGAGGGATAAAATTAAAAAGCTTGCATGAGCTGAAGTAGGAAAGATTCATTTATTTGTTCTTTTTCTTTTTTAATTTGTATGGGATAGATTTCAGAATGAGAAAGGAAATGTTAAGAATGTGCTGCCATAAGGTAATTGAGTAAGAGACAGATGTAGAAAACAAGTGTTTTGTTTTGTTGCATATTATGAATGGAATATTCCTTTGGTGTCTTTGGAAAGAATTCCATAACTATTTCCATTGTTTTTCAATTCTGTTATACGGATTGATTTTCTGTTGATTGTGGCTCCATGCCAATAGGGAATCATGGGGTAGTTTGGCTTTTTTGAGTTATTCAGGTGTGATAGATTTCCCATGATCACATTAATTGAGCTATCAGTGAGAAAAAGGTGATGAAGAACTCCTTATAGCATGATTACTCTGAAGAAGAAGAAGAGAGGAAGGACATTGGGCCACGTAGTTCTCCAACTGATCGCCAAACATTCTTCCAACACATTTTTTCCCCATCTTAATGGATATGAAGTGGTATAGCATTTTTTTAATATTAGTGTATATTAATTGTACAAAGTAAGGGGTTTCATTAAATAACCTAATGATATGCCTCAAGGTTTTAGGAAAACAAGAATAAGACAATCTCAAAATTGGTAAAAGGAAAGAAATAACAAATATCAGACCTGAAATTAATGAAATGGACACTAAAAGAACAATACAAAGGATCAATGAAATAAAGACTTGGTTCTTTAAAAGGATAAACAAGATTAACAGACCATTAGCCACTCAACAAATTTCTATTGTGCTATTTGCTAGGCACTGTACTAAGTGTTTAGAGGTACCATGGAAAAAGTACTGGGAATATAGTATTAACTTCATATTACCTCTGTGCTCATATGTTTTATAGGGTGGTATAGATAAGTAAATAAGAAATTACAATGAGTTGTGATAAGTGCTGAAGTGGAGGTACTATTGAGTATTAAGGGCATATATAGTAAAATCCCCCAACTCTTACTTTGGAAGCTAATTGGTTATAGTGGTGCATACCTGAAGTCTTAGCTACTTGAGTGACTGAGGCCAGAAGATCTGTTGTGCCTAAGAGTTCAAAACCAGCCTGGGAGTCAGAGAGAGACTCTGTCTCATAAAAGAAAAGAAACACTTCCTAGAGCAATCTAAACTGATACTGAAAGATGTGTAGGAGTGAAACAGGAAAAGTTAAGTGAGAGGCATATGTTGCTAGAAGAAGAAATAATATTTAAGACTCAATCATATGGTAAGAAACCTGGAGAGAAGACTAAGAAAAAAACATAGCTAGAGAGATTCCTCCTTCTGGCAATGCCATAGTAACTTGTGGCAGAATAGTGCTCTACCAAGAACATCTCCGTAGTCTAGATAAAAGACAAAAATTCTGTTTGAAGGCATTGGAAAGTTGCCAAAGTAGCTAGAGCTTGAGAGGTTCAAATCTTAAGTAAAGAGAAGTGAGGCATATTTTCCTTTGGGGTATTTGTCAATTCTTGGCTCATGATACAGAGAAGTCACTAGAGATTTGAGCTATCTCATAAGGCTGGAAAGAGAGAAAAATAAATTAAGGGCTGTCAGTGCAGTTGGTGCTTAAGGAACAAAATCCTGAAAAGAAAAGATGAGAAGTGAACTTGGTACTTGGTAGTTTTTACCTTTAGATATTTGCCAAATTCTTAAGCTGTCTGTGGTATGAGAGAGCCTAACTAGTCTTTGCTTTTCCCTTACTTTCCTCTCTCTCTCTCTCTCTCTCTCTCTCTCTCTCTCTCTCTCTACTAGTGGAAATAGCAATAACATTTTTAATGTACAAGGAAAGACCTACCATGTCATCATAAATAGATGAGTTTTAGAAGTAATATTTATTCTAGTAAGACCTATTCTACAACTTGAATTTGTACAGATAGCATGTATGGCATACATTACAACTAAAGTACCTTCCAGGGGCCCATTTTCTTTAATACCTCTACAGACATATATGCATCTATGTGTACACCAACACAGTGCTTTACTGAAGTAAATTTCAAGGGTTGGAAAAAGTAAGTTTCCCTTGCCATACATAGACTACTTTTATAACATTGCAGTTCAATTTTTAGTGATGCAATTATTACCATTTATTAGTCTATCACCATTTGGAACAATAGCTGTTCTAAGGCAATTAACCATTGAAAGAAATATATTTTAAGTGTTCTAAATGGCATTTCTAATTACTTGTAACCAAAACTCTGTAGATTTTTAAAATCCATTTTATCTTATAAAAGGCTTCCTTGCTTCTCCCTGTTGTTGCACTATTACTTTAGATTAGAGTAACTTCATTTTTAAATTACATGTCAAATATAATTTGCTAGTAGTAACGTGAAATGTATGGTTGGATTCTGAGGAAAAAAGCCTGTTCAGCATTTTTTAATATCATATACCTAAACTGAACTTCCAGTATGATTAGATCACATCTTGCACAATGTAGCTCTATTTGTACTTGCATAATGCATGTACATGTACACACTCCTATATTTTATGACTATTTGGGTACATTGATTTTTCTATAAAGAGAACTATTATCCACATCTTTTTGCACAGAAGTACACTTAAATATTGGCATAGGTAAACAACTTACTAAAATAAAACCCATGCTTGGCACAACTATTACTGGTGTCACAGATTTTACAACTATAATATTTCTGAAAAGCTAGCTTGAACGCTTTGGAACACTTTTTCTCCAAGTGAGTGTAGAGGCAGTTTGGTGAGCTGTAAAACTTCTACATTTCATTTTTCATTCTAGTCTAGGCCAAATCGTAAGTGTCACTAAATCTGATTCCATCTTGAATTGTTGCCTACTGTTATCCCCAGAAAGAGGCTTCTCCCCAACACTGGGCAGGCAGACTATTTGAAGCAAAGAAAGTGGCTCTGCCAGCAAGCAGCTAATAAGAATGGGAAAGAGTTAGAAATAGGTCAACAGCACCCCCATCAAAAAGAGAAATCCAAAATCCAAAACTACAGGCCCCTTTAACTCTGCACCGTTTTTCTCTTGTGACCTGTTTGAAGAAACGCATCAAGTCCATATAGTTAAAGTCATTAGCGTACTGTAGAAACAATCTTAAATGGATAAAGATTCCTTTTGCTCACTTAAACCCATTTTAAGATAATTGTTCTGGCTTGGCACCATGGCTCATGCCTGTAATTCCAACGATTTTGGAGACTGAGGCAGGAGAATCTGAAGGTCAAAGCTAAAGGCAGCCTGTGCAACTTAGCAAGACCCTGTCAAAAAGAAAGAGGGTGCTGAGGGTGCAGCTTAGTGGTAGAGCATTTGCCTAGCATGTACAAGACCCTGGGTTCAACAATCAGTACTGGAAAAAAAATTAACTTTAGTTCTTCCTCATCAGGAGGAGCCTCTCCATAGACTTTATGAGTGCCTGAGGATATTCAGTTGACTTACACCAGAGTGAACTATCTCAGAGACCTTAGTTTGCCAGCTATGTTTAATATGTAATTAACTTTAATTTTAGTGGATAAACCATCTGGATAAACCATCATCTTTATTTCTAAGTTTTGGGGAGTTTTGCAATAGTTTCAAATTTACAGAAAAGTTACAAAAATAATACTGAAAATTTCTCAGATTCACCATTGCTATCTTTTGGCTATGTCCCCCAAAGCTTTATGTTTTGAGATTTAATCCCCATTATGAGGTATTAAGAGGACAGAAACATAATCTCACTATGGTGTTTAGAGGTGGGGCCTTTGGAAAGTGATAAGAATTAGATATGTTCATTAGGGTGGAAGCCCCAGGATTGAATCCATGTGGCTTTATAAGAAGAAAGGGTAGAAGAGACATGCATACACATGTGCATGTGCTTGGTGTCTCTTGCCATGTGATGTCCTCCACTGCGTTAGAACTCTGCCAGCAAGGTGGCCATCAGCAGAAGAAGCCCCTCAACCTTCCACCTCTAGAACAATAAGCCAAAACAAACCTCTTTTCTTTATAATTCACCCAGTCGATGGCATTGTGTTACCAGCAACATAAAATGTACTAATAAAATTGTTTTAAACATTTGGTCGCATTCATTTTGCTATACCTCTTCACTTTTTAATACTTCAAGGGCTATTTTCTAAGCACAAGATTATTCTACTAGGTAACAACAGTTGTTGGTGTTAGGTGCTGTCAAGTCAGGTCTAACTCATAGTGACTCTATGTGCAACACAATGAAACACTCCCCGACACTGTGCTATATCTGGCACTGTGTCATAGGGATTTCAGTGGCTGTTCATAGGGATTTCAGTGGCTGATTGTTTCAAGAGTGAGTTGCTGGGTCCTTCTTCCATTTTTGTGGTGCTAGAGATCAAACTCAGGACCTCAGAGAGTGCAGACTGGCACTCTACCAACTGAGCTAAAACCCAGCCCACGTAACAGCAGTAAAGTTACTAAGTTCAGGAAATTTATCATTGATGTAATATTTTCACCTAGTCAATATTCCAGTTATGTCAGTTGTTCTAATGACATATTTTATATCAGTCCAGGATTCAGTCCAGGATCACGTATTGCATTTAGTTGTAATGTCTTTTTAGTTTCCTTTAGCATGTAGTAGTTCCTAATGACATTGCATCACCTTGTTAAATGTGAAAAATATTGCTCTGTTATTCTATAGGACATTCCTCTATTTACATTTTTCTCATTAATTCAGGTGACTGACTCCTTTGCAGAATACTACATAAGCAAAGTTTGTCCTTTTTTGAGTTTCACATCTATAGACACAGAATGTGTCTCTGTCCCTCATTGGTGATGTTTTGATCATCTGGCCAATGAGTCACCTGGTATCTCCACTGTTTTACTTATTTTTTTCCCTCTTTAAACTGATAAGCCATCTATGGGCAGACACTTTAAGACCATATGACTATACTGCTTTACATCAATTCCTCCTCTAGATTTAACAACTATTAATGATGCTTTCCTGAACCAATCTGTACTACAATGTTTGCAAGTCATCTAATATTTATTTATTTTGGAATGGGGGAAAAAAGCACAATAGTTTATCCTGGTAATTTTCTGAAGAATCCAGTTGATTTCCTTTGACAGTTTTGTAATAAAGAAAATTTTTGTCTATTGAATCACAGTGACCTGCATCCACTCAATAGTGTGCTCATTCTACCTCAATTAAAATGAGCAGAAACTAAAAACAAATGATTTTTACTCTAGAATCAGTACATATGCTCAGAGTCCATATGTATGCTGTCATACATATATATATATATATAGTACACATATATATATAGTGCATTATACACAAACACAATTTCATTGCTTCTGGAAAAAATTAAAGTGTTTTTAATCGACTTAATGGCAGAATTTATACATTCCAACTACTTTATTTTTTCATGGAATTTATTTAGTTTTTAATTTTTTGGGCTTTTTTTCTCATGTCTTGTACAAATTATCACTTCACCCATGTAGGCATGCCCCATCTAATTTATATATTTCTGTTCTTTCTTCTGCCATTCCATGTTGCCTAAATCCTTTGTGGCTGAGATTACTTAAATTTTTTGACTTGGTTTTTGCTCATCCCTATTCTTATAAATTATGCATATCATGTATTTAATAAATATTGTTAAACATTATTTATTATATTATTTAATAAATAAGTATTCTACAATTGGAGATGAGAATGTTCAGGCATCAAAGAAAGACATTAAAATTGTTTGTTGTTGTTAGGTGCCGTCGAGTCGGTATCCGACTCATAGCGACCCTCATAGGGTTTTCAATGGCTGTTTCGGGATTGCCTTGGGAGTGGATTGCCAGGCCCTTCTCCCATTTTTGTGGTGCTGGGAATTGAACTCAGGACCTCAGAGACTGCAGCGCAGCGCTCTACCAACTGAGCCAAATCCCAGCTTAAAATTGTAGTATACCCATATTATTTTAATAAAATGTATAATTATTGCCAACCAATATTTTATATAATTAGTGAACTGTACAAAAGTCAACTTATATTCAGTATAGCAGCCCTAATTTTAATCTTTTAATTTAAAATGTTTAATCTTTTCTGTTTAGCATCTCTCTCCCATAAAAACAATTTTAGTGTTTCAATTAAAAATAAATTTAACTTCTTCATAAACCCTGGCTACTTAGTATATACATATATAAGAAAAGGAGATGAAATAAATTACTTATCTGATAACTTTCTGATTACTTCTTTAAGTCACTGATGGCTTTTGGATAAACAAAAATGATGGAAATTAGGTTAATTGGCTACCACAACCAGGTGACAAAGGTTGCTATTGTTAGTGATAAGATATGTACATAATATGTTCTTTTCATGTGATAAGAATGGTTGGTCATTCCCCATGTAATCATGAAGAAAACATCAAAAATGAAACAAAACAAAACATCACCAATAAAACATCATCAAAAACAAGGAAAGTCTGAGAAATTGTCAACAGAGAAGCCCAAAGAGATATGATAGCTACAAGTGATGTGATATCCTGGATGACATCCTGGGATAAGAAAACATTAGGTAAAAGCTAATGAAATTTGACTAAAGTACAGACTTCAGTTCATGATAATTTATCACTGTTGATTTGTTAGTCATGGCAAATGCAGTACTCTAATATAAGATATTAATAACAGGGGAAAGTGAGCACAGTGTAGATGGGAAGTCTGGTACTATCTTTGCAATTTTTCTTTTCTTTTTTTTTTTTTACCCCACGACTAAGGGGTTGAACCCAGGGCTTCACACATGGTAGGCAAGTGCTCTATCACTGTGCAGCACCCCAGCCCCTTTTTAAATTCTTTTAAAGTCTTACTAAATTTTGCAGGCTGTCTCTGGCCTTGAACTCATAATTCTGCCTCAGCCTCCTGAATCACTGGGATTACAGGTATGTGCCATGGCACCAAGCCATTAAATAGTATTTTTGTACCTGCCAAAGAATAGATGATGCCCAGGTCACTATCATCTAGCTTTATATTTTTCAAATAACAAAATATACACATGTAATTTGATATTTGCTTATATACTGATTGTTTTTAATTAGTACTATCATATCAATACTATCAATAACACATATCAAGTACAATATGTTATAGAAATTTTGAAAACAATGCAAAGTTATTTTTTTAAAAAAGACTGGTCCCAGTAAATGGTAAGATTGGTGAACATAATTTATACAAACACTGGAGAATATTCATCCCAACATCTTACACATCTTTAAGGAAAGCACTATCTAAATGAGATCATTGCTTTATACTTCATAGAGATGCCATGCAAATGAAACACTTACAATGTCAAGGAATTCTAAGATTTTCAAGGAGTCTACTAAATGAGGAGTTCAAGAAAAATGCAGCTAAGTGTATCATTAAAGAGTATATGTTTAAAAATATATCAATACAAACTTGGGCTCAGCTATTATAGTATGTGACATTTTATGGACAAAGGCAAAATAAATCTCTTTGAAAACTTAATACTGTTTTTTACATTGCGTACTCAATGTGAAATTCTCCATGAATAGGAACCCCTGTTATCAGAGCACCTAGATGTATTATTGACCATGTGAAGCAACATTAGCACTACTGACTATTTGGAATGAAAATATCATATAAGTCAGTTTTTTAATTAAAGAAAAACTTCTGGTAGTCTGATCTTTACACATTATGACTACATGAAAGTTATCCTCAACATTTTGATCACCTATTTTTAAATAGAGTATTGTGGAGGTATGGCAAATGTACTAAAAGACACAATCATTTTATATTTGTGCCAGAATATATTAAATTACCCATGCCTCCAAATTTTTTACACTAGAAATACCTATTTGTAGAATTTCTATACTAGATCATTTACTTCTTCTTTCTATGTTATTTTGGCTGCACACTCTTTCCAATATAAATCCAAGGGCTTTGTTTTACTCTTTTCGAGTATGTTTAAATACTGAATTGAGAGTCATGTACCCTGAAACCTCATAAAATATTGTCACCAAAAATATTTCATCAGGTTAAAATTCATTAAGGTTTGAATTATAGAAAATATATAAAAATTGTACATAAATGATTAAGTCTAAAATGCATTTATTTACTGATGAGTTATAAACAAGGTATTGTGCTTGTGCTGTAAAGGTTGAAAACTTAGGTGAATAAATCATGATCACTGTCTTCAAGGAACATTCAGGTCATTGTAGGAAGCAAACATTTTCAAATAATTTTGTTATGGTACAAATTTATAATTCTGTAACAGAGGTAAAAACTAAATTATGTGGACATATGGAGTAACGAATTATTGAATTTCATTAGGGTCATCTCAGGAGCATTCACAGCAGAAAAAAATATTTGAACTGTGTCCTTCAATGAATGAGTTAAATGTCAATAAGAACAGAGGAATAAGAGGATAAGGAAGATAGTATGGTGAAGGAGGCATTTCAGATAGAGGAAGTGTGAAGGTGGAAATTGTACAATATTTGCAAGTAGTCCTGCATGAGTAGAGTAAGAAGTCAGATCTTGGAAGACCAAGCCTGAACATCATTCTGTATATTGTGGGGTGAAGGATAGATTAGATGTGGCAGACACTACTAAGGTGATATTGTTAGAAAGATTAAGTTTATTTAAGTAGAGATGTTTGCTTAATTTTAACAGGTTAGTAGGTATGGTAAATAGCCTCTAAGATGTCCCTTATGATTCCTGCCTCTTGGTATTTATGCTCTGTGAGAGTGGGCTGAGCTTAGTGACTGGCATCTAATAGTAGCATATGGAGAAACTGAGGGGATGTTACTTCTGAGATTAAGTTATAAAAACACCATGATTTCCTTCTGCCTTTTCTGCTCTCTGTCTCCCTCGTGCGCTCACTCTCTCTCTCTCGCTCTCTCTCTCTCTCTCTCATGGATCACCAGCTACCCTGTTGGGAAGGATATTTAAGCAGTTCATTGAGAGGTCCACATGTTCAGGAATACACAGCTGCCACTGACTATGTAAATGAGCTGGGAAGAAGGTCCTGCCCTGGTTGAACCTTCAGAAGCCTTGGCCAATGGCTTCAATACAACTTCCTAATAGATCTTGTGTCCAAGGTACCACCTAAGCTAAACTCAGGTTCTAAGCATGTAAAAACTAGCATAATAAATGTTTATTACTTTAAGCCACTAAGTTTCAGGATAATTTGACAGGCAGCAATGAGTAATTAATACAAAAATCAAATCTAATATGTAGCCTGGCCTATCTTTGTGCTAAATTATCAAATATTTCATTTCTGTAATTTCTACACATAACATGGCTTAAAAATTATTGGATTATTAATAAAATCCAGAATTTTCTCTACAATGTTTGGTATAATCTTAACTATTATATCCCACTGTAAAAGCTTTTTGATCCCTTACATTTATAGCTTTTAGAGAAATGAAACAGGATTTATGTATGTGAGGTCTTAGGAATCTATTTTGAAATTAGGCATTTTTCATGTTTTCTGTTCGTACTTTTTAGGAAAATAAACTTGTTTTTAAAGTTTTTGAAGTACCAAAGCTGTAGAACACTCTCTTAAAGAGTTTACTACAGCTTTGATAATGAAAAAACTGCTGGAAAAAATAATTAAAGAAGTTGCTAATCAGTTCATTAATCAAGTGTATCTGCTGCACATTATACTGCAACAAATTGAAAAGGATGCTGTGCTAGCCAGAAACTCGCTCTCAAATACAGTCAAAAGTGAAGATAAACAAAATTGACTTTTCCTTTGTTGTTGATTCCTATCTAAGCAGATCCATCTCTAAAATCCTGAATAAAGAAAACAGCCCCATGCACAGATTCTGCACCTTGAGATTAATTTCAATTGTATTTAATCAGCTTGTCTTTAGTTTTAGTTTTTATTTGCATGTATAACCCACTAGCCATTTTCATTTTCTAAATGCTATGAATGCTTAGAAAGAAAAGAATAACACTTTGCTCATTGCATTAAGACAACTGGTTTTAAGACGCAATCAAAACTAAATATTAAAAAATTAAAAGTTATATAATTTTATATGTAGTTTATTAAAAAAATCTTTCACTTGACAAAAATATTTGTCATTGATCATAATGATTCCAATCCTTCCCATTTTCTGAGGTGTCTAATCTATAATAATGTTAGTGAAGCATTGTAGTCTGAAAAACATGTAGTCAGATTTTCAATTATGATTAGAGTAGATCTCCTGACAAGGCCTCACAGAAGGTCCAAGGTTCTGTAAAGGGTAAAAAGAGTGACTAAATCCTAACTTAAAACAATGTAGTCTTTCCTCTTTTCTTGATACCGAACTTCAAATGTATTAGTGTTTTTACAAGCCAAATCCTAGAAAATTTTGCAAATTTAAAATTGGAATTCTCTTCAGTTTCATTAGGTTTAAAAAGATACAAGCTTATGTCATTTTCTGAAATCAGAATTTTATATTTAAAGCAATACAATAAGAAGATCAAAGAGATGACTTGGTAATTGCATTGTCACTTGGTGTGGACAAGTGCATATGATAACTTCTTTAGCAGATTATTTTTCATTCATTTATTTTTGGCACCTAATTTTAAAAGACCCAAAAAATCTTAGACTTCTTATATAATGGGTATGAATCTGAAATCTGCAAACATAGGTACATAGGAAATGTAATTTTCCTTATTTTTCTTAATTGAACTTAATTATATCTTGAGACCCTGTTCTACTAGGTGGTACTATGGAGGAAGAGAAAGCAAATTAGAGAAATAATACACAAATTTGTACTTGTATACTTTATCTACCCCCCATAATAAGGATATTATACCCATTCATTGCCTCCAGTTGTGCCACTGTGGTGTCCAATCCCATCAGGTCTCTGAAGCTAAGCAGGGTTGGACTTGGTTAGTACTTAGATGGGAGACCACCTGGGAACACCAGATACTGTAGGCTGGGAGAAGGACCTGGCAACCCACTCCCAAAAAGCAATGAGGCATTAAAAACCCTATGAATAGCAGAGAGACACAATAGTGTTTTGTCTATTGTACATAGGATTGCTATGAGTTGGACACTGACTTGACAGCACCTAACGATGACAACATACCCATTCATTAAGACATGAATTTCATGTTTTCCCCATCATAGATTATTTAAGGTTATACTGAATTTATAGATGGTGAAAATGAAAGAAATACTACTAGAAGAAAGTATTTTGTTTTCTAAAAGCATTAACTTAAGCGACTACCTCATGATCATCCATTTGCTCCAGCAGCAAACAATTCTTAAAGACAATGCGTTTCTTATAACCTTGTCATACTCAGTTTGCTATTGGCATTAAGAACTATTAACCCAATGTTGCTCAATTCAGGCTTCAGAATAGAAATGTATGAGTGGCACTGTGTCACCAGTAGGATCGAAATGAAATTTTATTATATTTTAAAGGCTCATATTAATGAATACAATTTCCTATTATTTTATTTGTCTTTGTCCTGTTTCTCACCCCCACCCCTACACAGTGTGTGGGGAAAGATCAGCTGCCTACAACTCGGCTGTCAGGGCTTACTCTCTGGACTGGGCTGGTCACCTGTGGCTAGGACAAAGAGGCTCCGGAGGCTAGCTACAGAAGGGGGGAAAACTTTATTACATAGGAACAGGAACTGGAACACAGGATCTGAAGCATCAGGAACATAGGAACTGGCAGGGACTGGAGCTCTTCTGCCTCAGGCGTCGGGCCTGGACACTATCCTCAGCTTCTCCCTCCTGCACTGGGCCCAGTGGAGGCTTTCCTCAGCTTGCTTGTAGGTCTGTTGTAGTTAGATGGTGGTGGTGATGGTCTTCTCTTCTTCCCTCTGGTCTCTCTGGTGTCTCTATCTCTGGTGTGATGATGATTATGGCTCTTCTATCAGATGGTATTGTCTGTAACACGGCTCTCTCTGTGCGATGGTATAGCAATCAAGGATGGAACGGCTGCCTCTGCTGCTCCTACTAGTGCCTTGTGCACTGTTCTTATATATGCTTAGGGCAACTGCCCCTAACTGCCTCAAGGTGGCAGTTATGGCAACCAATCAATCATGTGGGGGCACGAGGGGATGGGCACAACCAATAAGGAGTGATATTCAAATCACTGGAGGCCATCTTGTCCCAGACGATAGATCAGGCCTCCAGGTGGGCTAGACGGACCTTATCCCAATCATATTTCCTCTCTATCACCTGGGGCTATCCTCAGTTGACTGGAGGATAGATGTTGGTCCTCCGGGCAGGCTAGATAGACCCATATTGTGGTGGTACTCTCTGGGATCCCAATGCCAGTGCATATGTGTGTGTATTTATTTAAACAAAGAGTTCTAAGAAATTGGAAATGGCAACTAGAAATGGACACCTTCACGGGAGTTGCTATAACACACAAATCAGATTTGAATGGTTTTAAATTGATTTGCAAAATTTACAGTAGAATTTTCTGGTAATTAGTATCTTGCTAACAAGTATCTTGCTAAAGTTGAGCTACGCAGTAGTTAAATTCAGATGGTCTACTGGACTCACTTTAAATTATTTTTAATTGTTTTTCATGTTTAAAAAATCAGATTTTAAATTATAATGTAAAAATTCTTAAATATCACCAACTTAATAGAGCATCGATCATCATTATGCAACCAATTAGAAGATATAAATATGCAACTCAACCATGTGTAAAATTGTAGGTACTGCTGGATGTTAAAACTGTGTGGGCAAGTGCCTGACAAATAATTAGCTATAAAGATAATCTAGGAGTGGATATCAGCCTTGTTGGAAACTTACTCTAGAAGAAAAGATGCAAGACCTTTGGTGTCTTTGCTAATCATCAGTTATAGATACTTAAATTTCCCTATTTATGAAATTTTAAGGACTTTTAAAGTAATTGTTCATAAAACTACATAAAGCTTACTAAGGGAGATATGTCCATGTGTCTCTCTTGAGGATGTGTATGCACACATGCATGTGTGTATATGAGAGAGGGAAAGAGAGGGATGAAGAGAGAGATCACGTGGGCCTGAGAATATGACCACATGAGCATGAGCAGGGAGATAAGAAGATGAACTACCGTCTACCTATAGTAAAAACAGCCCATTCCTCATGGGTAACCTTAAACTCCTCAGTTGACTATGGTTTTTCCTCCCAAATATTAAGCCCCACACTTGAATTCTGTTTCTGAAGCAAGGGAAGTTACAGAAAAGTAGAGTCAAGAAGATAAGAGAAGAGAGTTATTTAGCAAGGGTTTCAGTCCACTTAGATCCTTACCAGGGTATTCCAGCACATTTTCACTGCAGCATTTGCATTTAGCACTTTTTAAATGGGGGAAGAAATGAATTTTATAGATAATAGAGAAATCATTATGAGGTCACAAAGAAATGCTGTAATAAAAGAAGCTGGGAAAAGGGAAAGTAAACTCATTTCAGAGATGAAAGCAAACTCCTGTCATCTCAAATCATGTTTCCAATCAACACTACCTGCATATCATATGCAGTATGAAAAGAGGGGGAAGATTAATGAATTACTCAACAGGAAGGTATAATGATCCCAAATACTTCTTTAGTGACTCTATCCATTACTGTCAAATCCCAGGGGAATACAAGTGTCTCCTCATTGTTATGCCATAATATGCTAGAGTGGGAAAGGGAAGACCAACCCAGAGCAATGCTTCTCTTTTCTCCTATGAATATTGTGGGTATGGGTGCATGCACATGAATTCACACTTGTGTATGCGAGTGTGAGCATGTACATGTGTACACACCAATAGCATCCAACTTGATCCTTTTCTTTCTCTCTCTGCTTGCTTGCTTGCTTGCTTGCTTGCTTGCTTGCTTGCTTGCTTTCTTGGAGTTGAACCCAAGGTCTCATGCATGCTTTTTCCATGCACTCAACCACTGACCCATACCCCAGCCCATTTTTTACTTTGTATTTTGAGACAAGTTCTTGCTAAA
Source organism: Pedetes capensis (assembly GCA_007922755.1). Classification (NCBI taxonomy): domain Eukaryota; kingdom Metazoa; phylum Chordata; class Mammalia; order Rodentia; family Pedetidae; genus Pedetes; species Pedetes capensis. The sequence continues at coordinate 28,372 of VMDO01021214.1, forward strand.
TTATGCAGGCTGCCTCCAACCTTGAATTCTTGATCCTCCTGCCTCTGCTTCCCAAGTTGCTGGTATTAAAGGTGTGCACCACCACACCTGGCTAACTTGATTATTTTCTAGAATTTTCTTTCCTTTATATTCCCTATACAAGAGGATGGACAGGGAACATAATAACAAAAACAAATATAAACATGGCTCTACAATCCTAAAGAGGAGTACAGATTGAGTGTCCCTTATCCAAAATGCTCAATACCATAAGTGTTTCAGTTTTCAGATTTTTTTTTATTTTGGAATATGTGCATATATGTAGTGAGATATTTTAGGAATGGGACACAATTAATATGAAATTTGTTGTTTTTTATCCTACCTTATACACATAACTTGAAGATAATTTCATACAATATTTTAGTGTGCTTATGTTTTCACTATGACCCCATCACATTAAGTCCAATGTGAAATTTTCTACTTGTGGTATCTTATCAACAATCAAAAAGTTTCAGATTTTGGATCTTCAGGTTAGGGATTAGAGATGGTTAACCTATACTTTGTTTCCTCTATGAGAAATAAAAATGTATATGTTTAGATTATTGATTAGGATCATGTCTGACTTTCAAACATTTTTACCCTATAAGGATTATGAAGTGGCATTGCAAAGGAAGATTGCAAAATCTCCTCCCAGTGTGTGTTGAGAAGATAATTGATGATCAATTTTTCTGGCAAATTTCGCACATAGGCCTATTTGAAAGCATGGTATGAGCCTAAATGACTTCACTGCATCAGTAGAGAGCTAACTGGAAATGTTCTTTATTTGATAAAAATGATATTAAGTAGATTACTAGGCAACTGGGAGCTACTGCTACAGCATTAGTAATTTGTAACATAGTGATATTACAATCAGTTATGCCTACCGACCAGTCAGAAGAGTCTCGGTAAGTATTTTGGAGTTTATATGAGAATTTAAGTAGTAATAGATGCTAGAAGTTCAGAATTTTAAGTCAGAGTGTTTTTATGAAAATTTAAATATATTATGCATATCTTACCTGCATTATGTATAAATAAATATAGACAAGTTTGATGGTTTACTGATTTGGCTCTAAGCAAATGTGATTATTCCTGGGTTCCCAGATAAGAAAAGGTGATTTCACAATTACTGGTAAATGTGAAGAAACAAGACTTCTCAGTGTATCTTCCTTGATGGTGTTTAAGACTCAAAGTTTATGGGTTAACTTGTTGCACTTTCACATATCTTTAACAAATCTATGACATATGGCATAGTCCACTATCCTGACAGAGTTTTGAGTGGTGGTAATGTCATTCTAGATCTTGGAACGCAGGACTGCTTATATATGCTACACTTGGTAGCAAAAACCTAAGCAATATATGGTTGAGAAAGCTACAAGAGAAGTATTTTTAAAAGCCAAGAAATACTAAATAAATAGGCAGAGACCAAGAAGGGAAGTAAAAAGAACTAGCAAGAAAGAGTAGGAAGAATGAGGGGCTCAAGAGATGGAATTACTATTGGAAGTTACATCCATTATCTACTGCTATGTAACATCACCCGAAATGTAATGGCTTAAAATGATTGTTCATGATTCTACAATTGGTGCTCTGGCCTCAGGCAAGCTGTTTCCACTGTTGGTCTCCCCTGAGGTCAGTCATGCAACTGCAGTCATCGTGAGGCTCTGTGGGGGCCCAGTGGCCCTGAGTGGCCTTGCTCATGTGTCTGGTAGTTAGTTGGGACTGTCAGTGCAGCATTTCAAATCTCCAGCCCTCCCCAGAGAGACAGTCAGGCTTCTTGGATGGCAAATGCAGTGTTCCAAGCTTGCAGTCTCTTGAGGCCTGGGTCAAGAGTTGCATGCTATCACTTGTTCTACAATCTGTTGGGCAAAGCAGGCCGCAAGGATAGATTGTACATCTAGATGAGAGAAGCTGCACATAATGTGTGGCTGTAGCTAGTCAATTACAGAATCTGAAGAATATTAGGCGAGACTCATTATTTTGTACAGTGCATAAGTACTCATTAAAAATGAAGACTCAGAGACAATATCATGACAAATCTAGCATATTCTTAAGTGGAGTAATTTTTCATATTCACTACTTCATACTTTATACTCTTAGTAGGGCTCTGTTTAACATATTGCTAAATGTCTCTGCTTATGTCATTCTTGAATCTCTTTAAACCTAATAGTAATGAGAAATAGTTCCATTTTGTTCATTGAATAAACGTTGAGTGCCTGTCCTTCATACTTTATACTCTTAGTAGGGCTCTGTTTAACATATTGCTAAATGTCTCTGCTTATGTCATTCTTGAATCTCTTTAAACCTAATAGTAATGAGAAATAGCTCCATTTTGTTCATTGAATAAACGTTGAGTGCCTATTGGTTCTAGGCACTATGATTTATTTGACACTAACCTGAAATGTAAATCAATTGTTTACTGCTTTACCATGATAATTGTTGAATTTTCTAAGTGAATTACTGCCCCTTGATAGGAAAAGAATTACTTCATATTATACTTATTTATCAAAACCACTAAGTGTTTTTTCCTATCAAACTCCTACAGTTATCACCCCTCCACTTCCCCAGAGATACAAATTGTATCACATGAAATTAAAGCTGGAAGAGAAAGGAAAAACTGGTAAGACTTACTTAAATTCCACTCCGAGCATATAAAACATATCCTCTTCCCAAGAAACCAAAGTAGAATATTAAATCAATAATACACATAGTTAAATGCATATCATGTGATATGTTGACCATAATATAGAATATCTCAGAGTGATTCAATTGTCATTACCATCAGCTAAATGAAATTTATGAATGTATTCTCACCAGCTCCCTTTTAGTTTGTTGTAAAGTGTTCCTCTAAAGAGAGAGCCCAGAAATCAAATAATGCACAAGGCACAGTGTTGCTGCATCTCCATTTTTCCACATCAATTTTGGTTTTGGTGTTATTTCCCTATGGAGGCTACCTGAAAGCTAAAAACCTACATAAAAATCACTTAAGCCCTGTCATTTTTACTGACTAAAAGTCAGTTTTCCTGTAAAATGCACCAAAAGATATTACTTGAGCTGCTTTGGTTCAAGGGGTAGCAGGCTGTACAGACATCCTAAGCTTCAGCATGGCATTCTTTTCAGTGGGACTCTAAGAGTTAGTATTCTATTCATGTTTTCATCCTAGAAAGGTCATTTAAAGTCTATTTTGAACAGAAGTTTAAGGCTTAAGAAAAAGTAGAAAAAATTATAAAAGTCCCTTGAATAATAGTTTTGCAATCTATTCAAACCCTGAGTTTTTATTGCAGTGCTACTGTGTACCCAAGTATGGTGCACCTGGCTGCGGTAGGAACAGCAAATATATATAAACTGTCTCTGTACCTGAGGTTCTTAGAATCTAGTTGGTGAAACAAGTGTGAGCTACTTCACTATAAACCACCCATCAGCCTGGTGTGCAAGGCCTTCCATGATAGGACCTTCAATAGATCTTTTCTATCCATATTGCCCACTGTTCTTCTACACTACACTCCAGCCTAAATGCATAACACCCCTTCCTCTGACTGTACTTTACCTTTCTCACTTCTATACTTTGTTCATCATCTTCACATTATACAATTTCCAAGGCTCCTTGCAAACACATTCATTCCATCATGAAGACTTTTCTCCTGAATACGCATGCCACTACCCTATGCTCATCTCCTGCAAATCCAAGATTATTTCTCCTTGTTCCTTTCCCATTGCAACTTAAGTCTTCTTTGGTCAAGAGTTGTCCCTGTACCTTAACTCCATTATTCACTGGACTTTAAATCATGAAAGCAGAAATATCATTTTGCTTTACACTCTATAGTACCTTGTACTTAGTAAAAGGTAAAATAGTTGTTAAGCTGAGTTAAAAATTAATGCAAGAAAATATTTTGGCTATCTGCCAAAATGTATAGTCTAAGTAACAATGTTGGAAAAGAGGTAGTTTTTTTCCTTTAAATTTTGGTAATATATGTATTCCTATAAAATTAATCACTTGTCCAAAATTTAACAGCTAAACTAACATTTACTGTATGTTCGTTACTCTGCATAATGTGTTTCTCATATATGTAAAAGCACATTATTTAGTCAAAACTATCATATTAAATTTCCCCTGTAATTCCTAAGGGCTGTCAGCTGCTCATTAAATCTTGATTTTCTGTCAGGAGGAATTAATAATCTTGCCTTTGAGTGAATTTAGAAGCAATGAGGGATTGAGAAGAAATATTTGAATACCCTCTTGGTGGTAAATTGGATATCCAATTTTCAACTTAGTGGGAAAAAAAGAATAAATTGAATTCAGAAGCTGGTCTTTACTTTTTAATATTTTCTTCCCTTTTTAAATGAGTTAAAATGGCAGAGTGCAGTTCTTTCTCAGAGATGGGGGGAAATCTATTTTCATTCACATAGGATTCTCAAATTGGAATGAGATTTAATATATGGACAAACTATATGGCTGAGTCTATAAGGTGATCCTCTGGAAATCAAAGAAAAATTCAGTACAATAACACAGAAATTGATTTGAATGAAGTTTAAGTAGTTTTTTTTCCTTCTGAAAGAGTACCTCACCTCCCTCCTCTCCAATGAATTTCATTGTCAAAATTGCTAATAACAATCATCAATATTGCAACCCAGTCTCTAAAAGCAAATTTCTCTGTTATTACCATAGAGATGGTTACATCAAACTAATAAAATATAGCTCTTAATTTTTAGTTTCAGCTACATATGTCTATACCATGCCCTTAGATTCAAAGTCCATTAAAAGTATAAAAGCTTGAGGGACATTGACAAACAGGCATAATACCTTGTGGATTTTCCCCCCTCTACTTATTCCTTTTTTCTTAGCCAAGTTACATCTTATACTATCCCTCATAAGCCTTCTGATAGAAGATGTCCATCCAATAGGCAATACAGAATTACAGTCACGTTCTCAGAGAGGCATTCAGGTGGAGAGTGTATTTCTCTCTGTGCAGTGTGACTGTGTAACCTCATGTGTGTCACCCACTTGCACTTTTCCCCCCAAATACATTGCAGCACTTTGCTTGAGGTTAACTGTTTGTGGAAGTTAAGCGGAAGAAGTAGCATATACAACTCCAAATTATTTCTATTTGGAACTTAGTTCTAAGCATTTGAATATAGATGTGGCTCACATCCACAACACACATCATATTTCACATGACAGAATGAGAGCCAACGGTCTGCAGATCCCTTTTCTCCTTGCTTCGCTCAGTCTTGCTAGCCTTTGGTATCCCCACTCAGACTGATGGTAGAACTTTGAAGAAAGTGTCTTCTGTCTAGCTCAGACACATTATATGTCTAGCTCAAACTTTACTTTGGGTATGGAAAATTTTATCTGGTTAAGTTGAACAGACTTTCCCTTTTAACTTTTGCTGTCCTAAAACAATAAAATTCTAAATGTCAACAAGCATAAGACGAGCATAACAAGAAGAAAGACATCAGGGGTAAAGGGCAAAAGCTAGATACTCAACTGTGGATAATGGAGTTGTCAGCAAATCCCTGATTGTTTACTCCAAAATATGTTGATGTATGACCAGCATGCTTCTTACTCTGCATAGTTGCTGTTTTCAAATTCTACCCAAGCCTCTGCTTATAATTAGCCTTCAGGTTGGATGCTAATAACCCTTGCTTTTCGAAGTAACTCTAGCTCCAGCACCTCCTTTGAAGGTGTTTCAGTTTTTCTATGCCTCATTTCAGTTTGCAGCATTTCAACTTTTGTCCTACACAGTGAACACTTTTTTTGTACTCATGTGGGGCAAGTGATGTCAATTCATCTAATCCTCAAAGAATTTTCACAGGATAAGTATCATTATCTCCATTTTATAGATGAAGAAATCTAGACTCAAACAAGTTAAGTACATTGCTTAATGCCAGATGCTGTACCACTGTGGCATCCGATCCCGTCAGATCTGAGAAGCTAAGCAGGGTTGGGCCTGGTTAATCCTTGGATGGGAGACCACCTGGGAACACCAGGTGCTGTAGGCTTGGGAGAAGGACCTGACAACCCACTCCCAACAATCAATCAGCCATTGAAAACCCTAAGAATAGCAGAGAAGCACTGACAATAGTGTTTCATTTATGCATGTAGGATCACTATGAGTCGGACACGGACTTGATGGCACCTAACAACAACAACATCAGATAGCTAGCAAATTAGACAGTGAGGAGTTGACCTTGAATCTGCCCAATTCATACTTTTGGTCTTTGTGGTTCTCTATATCCTTTCCCTATTTAAAAGTCTGATTTTTATTTGTCCGCCACAAATAAGTTACAGTTGAGGGGCGAGCACCTTCTGGTCCGGCCTGGAGGTTTGGACGGGCGGCGCCGCCGCACACACAGATAATAAACATAATTCACTCCGGACCCTCGGGTGAAGGGCGCAGACTCCTGCGGCCCTCGGAACCCCGGAGGAGATGGGAGAAAGTAAAAGCCTCAGGCGCGTTTGCCTTCCAGGGGCAAACACCTGTGTTGGTCGCCTCGGTGGTCACGAGGAGACAGCTATTGCTTCCTCGGTGATGAGACAGAGAGCAGGTTCTTTCCTTGTTGATGATTACAATGGGAGAGCATTCTTTCCTTACCGAAGGTCGGGGGAGAGCAGCGGGAGAGGTGTTTCCTCATTGGTGGTCCGGGCACGAACAAGCGAGAAGGTGGGAAAAAAAGGATCAAGCTGCTGCAGCAGCGCAGCTCTTTATATAGCTTGCCCACGGAATGGCCTGGGCCAATCACTTTTCAGTCCAATTGTCCAATCAGGAAGGGTTTTGTACAAATGTGCAACCAAGTTACTTTCATTTTCCCTAGATTTCTAATTTACAAACCAGATATTCAAAAGCCGTTTTCCCATTTGGGGAGTTTTTGCCAATTTCCTCTCAAGTTTTCCTCACAACAGTGAGTTTGGCATTAATATTTGTAAACTGGTCTCAGTTAAACAATGCTGAGGGAGGTGCTGAAGGGGCTGCTGGGAAAGGTCCAAGTTCAAATTCATGCTCTAATACCAGACAATATAAATCTTCCCTTCTCAGAAAAAGAACAGGTAGAATGCTTTAAACAATCCAAGGCCAAACTCACTAGTCATTCATTCATTCATTTATTCTTGTGTGTGTATGTGTATCTGTCTGTCTATTTGTCTATCTTTCCACCTCTGTGTGTCTCACACACACATGTACACATTTCACACAATTTTTGGCAGATCCACAATTTTAAGGTCACTTTTAGTCTAAGGAATTTGTTCTTCTCTTCTTCCCTTAGTACGTAGGCATACAGCCTGCCCCACACAGTATAACTCACTCCCTGTGACTCTCCTGAGGCGCTTTGTTGTGAGTTCTAATTTTGTGTTTCCTTTTAAAATATGCTCTAAAGAGCAGGGATGGCCTTTGGCTAGAAAGAATGGCATGTCAGGAGGGTTCTGTAAGCCATGTTGCTTTTTTTAATCATGAAAGGGCACCAGCACTCAGTGACATGGCCCAGTTTTCTAATCTAATTTAATT